>JACEFZ010004623.1:0-24059 GCA_014155875.1 Cepaea nemoralis
AAAACCAAAATGTAATCACTATAACCTTGACAAATTTTACAAGTACAAGAATTATAGTTTTAAATCACAAAGACGAACAACACACGTCTAAATATATTAGGTTCTTAAATAATGACGAGCAACCCACGTCCACACATGTCAGGATCTTATATTAGGCTCGTTGGCTAACACATGTGAGACAGTACAAGTACAAACGTAATTCGACGTAAGACACAGCAACAAGTTCTATGGATTTATTACCACATTAAATACATAACAATAGTTACAGCAATGTACAACAGATAACTCACAACCACAAAACAGCTCATAGGTCTAACGCTCACGATATCAGTCGTTCAGCTCACAACCACGGAGATTCACACAAAACGCCTTGCTCTCGACACACACGTCCGTTCAGATGTCCAGTCCCAGCTTGGTCTGAGATTAACACACACTGCCCACTGCCTCTCGTGGGGTCACGTGGCTTTGCGTGCGTCTTTCGTCAGCGCTGGTCGCGCTGTCAGGTAAGAATCTCGCCAGCCGACAACTCTTGTCCGCCGGGGGCCGTAACGATGTTGCTGCACACTTAGGCTCTGACAAAGACATACCAAAAAGGATACATGAAAGCAAATGACAGTTGACATTTAATTTTGACTTCTCGCTCAGAAAACAATGGCAACATTCTGAAAGTAAAATTGCATAGAAATGTGAATTGTGCGTGTGTGTGTGTGTGTGTGTGTGTGTGTGTGCGCGCGCGCGCGCGGGCTAAGAATTATGTGTGTGAGTGTGCTAATAAACTTCCGGTACGTCGATGGTGAGGTAGGCGGTTCAGTCCCTAACCCAGCATTAAGTTGGACTTAAAACGTTATCTTCTCGTCCAGAAAGTACAGACAAACTGAAGTTAGCGGTATATCCTTTACATGACGAAGCTGTCAACCCATCATTGTTTGGCTTTTTATGATTTCTTGGCAAGTTTACGTTCAGTAGGTTGCCATTGCTTTCTGAATGGCAGAGTTTCATACCATGGTATAAAAAGAAACGCAAGGCAGCCTGCTGGAAACCTACGTTTCCAAGGCGGTATGCAGAATTACGAATTCCGCCCTTAACTCCTTCGCCGCAGAACCAGCAATGGCAAACTGTTGAACGTCTAGTTGTCCAAATATCAACCTGGGGTTGATGGCAACTTCCTGCAAAGGTCATGACCCTGTGTCGAGTAGCCTCTCAGCCCATCCTGTTTATTATAAGAGAATAGCGAGCTCATCATCATCATCAAGTACCTGGCCAGCTGGCGTAGACGTTCATGACTCTCCATAGATTTCGGTCCTTGATTTACTGGATCAACTCTGCTGATGATAATCCTCCGTGCCATCGTCTCAATCCATCCAGTATCATTTCTCATGGTCTGCCTCTGCCTCTCTTTCTCTCGATCTTTCCAGTTGTCACGATGTTATTCAATGCCTCTCGTCTCATCATATGACCAAAGAAAGCTGTTTGAGTCTTTCTTATTGTTGTATATAATGTTCTAGTTTCATTAACCCTTTTCAGGCAGTCGTTGTTAGTTACTTTGTCAGTCCAAGGAATTGGCAATATTCGCCTTAGGAACCACATCTCTGTTGCTTCCAAGTTATTCATAATTTGTTCATTTACATTCCAAGATTCACTGCCATACAAGCAATCTTCATGAATTCCTTCAGTCAGTTCAACCGTTTACCATCTAGACGACTTAGAAAACCTACATCAGCTCAATTACCAATCCTCTTATCTACCTCAGTTGTCGGGTGTCGTCTGCAAAACGCACAAATATCTCCCAGTAGGCGCAATCTGTGCCCGCGAGCAGCATGCACCAGACAAGGAATTGATCTGTTTGCATGCTAGTGTCAGGCCGTCGTTGAATATCTCGTAACTTGAGACGCACTTTTCGCATACAAAAGATGAGCTGTTTGCAAGCGGATCGTTGATTTCTCTATCGCCTAGAGTTCGTGCGTGTGCATGTCCTGTCAGAGATTACGAGCCGTTTGCCGAGTTTCGCAGTAGATGGTGAGGGATATTGACCGGTGACGGTGTTTAGACATCTGGACAGCGAGAATAGATACATGTCAACACTAGAAATGAAAGTATAAATGGTGGAAAGCTTGTAAAGATAGCCGATACGTAACAACAGAGTTACGGTTCTCAAACTCTGAACTGGTCAGAACAGTTTAACATTAAATCTCTTTTAGTTGTTATTGTTGGTGTTATCTCTTCTGATTTTCTTGTTATTAGATCCTCTCGATTCCGGTCTCTCAGTCTTGCGCAACTTAAAGAAATTGGTAGTTAGCGATGACTTAATTTTAACCTGGTAAGCAAGCAACACACTTCCAAATCATACCCGCGAGCTCTCCGGACGGTGAGTGCGAGACTTGGGTGCTGATTGTTCAACATCATCGCTGGAAATGACTCTCTTTCAGTCTTACAGCTTACAGGTTTGTTGGCCTCGACAGGCTTCATGGCATGCTGCCAAGCCCCGGCAGCACTGGCTGACGAAAGCACCAGACATCATTTAAGCATCGCTTTCCGAGGCAGAAATAAGAACAGTAACCTGAATATCACAGAAGATCTCATCTCATCTCATCTTATCTCATATCATCTCATCTCACGAATTTCCTCTTGTACCTTGCGGTGTCGATGTGCATCATAAACAGCGGGGGATATCGAATCACAAACAGCCACACAATGCTGGAGTTAACTGCTACGTCCTGTAAAGGATATGCAACAGACTTAATATCGAGATGCCTATGGACACTGTTAATTCTTCTGTCCATCGTTTACATGGTCGGCCTTTTCTTCTGGTGTTATTTGGTCTGTATATCATTGCCTGTTGTGGTATACTGTCAGTTGGTAGCCTAGTTATGTGGCCGAATCATAGAAGATAATACTCTAAAATACAAACAAGGTGCCTGGGATTTGACAATCTTTCCTAGGAGAATTCGTGTTCCGACCACAGACGTCTCCCTCCAATAAATTCAGCCCTCTTAAAATGGACTCCGAAGATTTACCTGATTAGAAACAGCTGGTAGCATATGGTAACCAGATTTCATAATGACATGACCTATTACAAGTGACGGGGATTACAGCTCCAAAACCCAGAATCACAATCTGCTATCGGCTTACAGGTTTTTATATTTTCTCGTTTAGATGTTTCGGATTTGTTATTTTATTCGCTATTTTTTATTGTTGTTGTAAATTTTTGGTATTTTTGTTAATGCTAATAATAATTATCAGAAACATAACGTGTTTTTGAATACATTATGGGATATTAAATGTGACGAAGATGATCCCCATTGATTGGAATATACGCCGTGGATACGTGGCAGCCTGGGCCACTGTTTCCACAACCATCGTGCAACTCTTCTCGAGATAGGATATTTTACGCAGCTCAACAAGTTAACCTTATGTATATTAAATGCACGGTTTTTGTAATTGTAAAGAAAATATTAATAGAACAATAGCAATACATAAAAACAGAAGACAACAATAAAAACATAATTTTAAACGCAGGAAAAGTGATTTCTTCTTTGTCTAAGCCAGAATCTAGACACAAGTGGTTAAGTATTTAATCTGTTTATTCTATTCTAGTTGTTGATATTTGCGGTGTATTCTGAAATATGTGCATTGAACGTTCAACTAATGGCAATATTGATTTGCGTGAACAATTACATGTTTTAATTATAATTCTGCAATGTTGTTCTGGTTTGTAAAATCACATGCTGTGTCCATGCTACATTCATGTGGGAAATCGTGTAGCTGGCCAGCCCATCCGGTGGTCATTTTTTCCTGTCCCCATCCAGACCAGGATTTAACAATAAAACTGTCTTCGGCTCTCAGGTTTACCCATATTGTATGGGGTAGCAGGAAACGTTCAGGGAAATAAAGGCGTACTATTGGCCACATGACCTATAGAGCACTGACTCGTGTAAAAATACCCCGTGGAGTATATGTGGTGAAGTGGTTACGCCGCCAACCTCACGCTCCGAAAAGTGTGGGTTCAGTTCTGGACTCCATTCGGTTCACGAGTGCAGTTTTCTCAGAGACTCCTGCGCATCGTCGCTGGAGCTACTGAGTTCGTGCTTTGTGCGACATTTTCAGCAGACCTCCCTGCGGAAAGAGACCGACCCATATGAGATCAAACTTGGTGCAATGAAGTGGATACTATGGCTTTTTAAACACGTTTTTCTTTTTTATTTGCTGTAAAAATATGGCGCTTGCATCATTTACCCCGAAGAATCAAGACATGAAATGGTTCCACTGCTTTACTTATGTATGTACACGACCGAACGGTTTTACTTGCCATTGTATCTTTACTCATATATGTGCACACGACCGAACGGTTTTACATTTTCATTGTATCTTTGAGATGGGCGTGAATCGTCAAAGACGGGCATAGATAACTCCGTGGTGTATTTTGGATGTTTAATTGTAAAAAATCCTGAAGCAGCGTTATTCCCTGTGATACCGCCGGCATAGTAACACAGATGCTAACTTCTCGGATAAAGGTGACAAATAGCAGATTATGTTTGTACGTCCAACACAATCAGCTGTTAGTGTTCGTAAATAGTAGGCTGTCACTGACAGCTGCCCTGCCAACATTTATAATAAGAAAACCCACTTTCAAAATAACTAAAGGAATTTCTTAAACTGAGAGTCGTCGGGTGGATCCTTTAGGTTTATTTCCCAAGAACGGGATTGAGTTTGGTTAGTCCCGTTCTGCTCCTTCTTTGGGGGTGTCTAGTTGGTCATGTGTTGAAGTACAAGCGGCAGTACTGCAGATCGTTTTCAGCGATTTATTTACTTTAGTCTACAAATACTTGCCGGATCCGTGGCGAAGGGATGACGGACGTAGTTCATAATCCCGCATATCCGCGTTCGAAACACAGTTACGGGCGATTTAACAGCAGACCGCCTTGCGTTGTTTTTTACTAAATGGTATGGGTGCCGGTCTTTCAGAAAGCAATGGCAGATTAATGAACGTAATCTTGCCAAGAGATCACAACAGCAAACAGTACGGGTGTTGACTGCGACGTTTTGTATAAGGATGTGCAACTAACTTTTAACTAACAATTACATGGTGGGTTTTAAAATGCTTAAACCCGAGATGGTCAACATCATTACATTGGGAGTAGGCCCAAATGGCTTGAGCTCCTTTCGCCGGGCGGGCTGACGAAACTGCCGCACAGAGCACGAACTCCGTAGCTCCAGTGACGACCCATGGCGGTCTCCGAGAAATCTGCATTCGTGAACCGAGTGACCGAGTTCGTGCATGCACAGTGGTGAATGAGAGACTAGGCTTAAGCTTGTGTTTATTGTGTCTGTTCTGTCTCATTCTGAAGGGAAGCATTGGAACCTGTCGCTGCCGATAACAGAGAAATCTAGACTGCTGCAGGGTATGATTATATCAGATGAAACAGTCATATATATATATATGGCTCATGTGAGAGAGAGAGAGAGAGAGAGAGAGAGAGAGAGAGAGAGAGAGAGAGAGAGAGAGAGAGAGTGAGAGAGAGAGAGAGAGAAATAACAAACAAGGACACAGTTTACATACCTTAAAATGAAATAAATCCCCTGAACACACATCACTGTGCGGAAATTATTAGGGAAATTAAATGAAAAAATAACGAACTTCAAACAAATATGTAATAAAACAGCTAAACCACAATACAACGAATTCTACGTGTCAATTCTGGTGATCTTCTTCAGGAACATCCCAATCAGATCTAAAGATAATTTTACAAAAAACTAATTGTAAACGAAAAAGCCAAGGGATTTCAACGAAGAAAACAATGCGAACACTGAATGCTAACCAGCTGATAAAGCAAGTGGTAGTTGATGTTTACTTGAATGTTGGTGTGTCTGATAGCCTGGACGGTTCTCGTGTTCTGAGAGTATAGCATTTCGTTATCTGTTTATTCTGAGAGTATAGCATTTCGTTATCTGTTTATTCTGAGAGTATAACATTTCGTTATCTGTTTATTCACAGTCTACTTTTTATGCCAGCTCTGTTGCGAAGGAGTTACGGGCGCAATTCGTAATCCCGCATACCACGTTCGAAACACAGCTGTGGAAATCAGAGAGCCTTGTATTGGTTTTCATACAATGGTATGAGTGTCGGTCGTTCAGAAAAAAAAATGGCAAACTACTGAACGTTACTTGCCCAGGAATCACAAACAACTAAACTATTGCTAGAGTTGACTGCTACATCAAGTAAAGGATATGCAACTAACTACTTTATTGATTTGTGTGTGCACGCGCGTATGTGTGTGAGCGCGCGCGCGCTCTCGAGCAACGGATATTGTAAAACTGGAGTCGAGATTTAATATAGCAGCTAGTTTAGGATGGTTAATATATCAAATGGGGTAGACACTGATAACGTAACAGCCAAAGCGAAGATGGCTAGTATAATGAAGAACCATCAATTTTGAAGATGGAAGTTCAGAATGCTCTTAACCACATGAAAATTGCCAAAACCCCCCAGTTCAGACAACATCACAACAGAAATTATCAATGCCTTAGAAGAATATGGAATAGACCATGTAAACAGACTGCTGAACACAATATATGACAATGGGCATATACCTCCTGAATTATGTAATTCTGTATTTATTGCAATCCCAACGAAATCAGGAACCTTGGAATGTGATCAACATCGAACAATTAATATAATGAGCCACAACACGAAGATTTTACTAAGAATTATCAAGCAAAGAGTGAGGAAGAAAATACAACCCGAAATAGGAGAACAATAAAAAGTCGCTTAAAAGTCGACAGGGTCGACTTCATCGCACCGGGTTTTATCCCATATGGCTCGGTCTCTTTCCGCAGCGCGGAAAGCGTCGCACAAAGCACGAGCTCCGTAGCTTTTAGCGACGACCCACAGGAGTCTCCGAAACATTTAACTCGTAAACCGAAGGGTGCGGCCCGGAATCGAACCCACAACCTTCGGAGCACGAGTCAAACGGCTTGACCACTTCGCCTTGTAGATGGCAAAGGTAAAATTAATGCTGAGAATATTTATTGAACGTTCTATATACGTAAACAAAGACCTAAATCTTTACTTTATTGACTACACAAAGGCTTTTGATAAAGTAAGTCATGTCAACATGATAAAGATGCTTGCAGATCTATAAATTCATGGGAAAGACCTTAGACGTATACCAAAATAAAAACATATATTGGAAACAACAAGCTGCCATAAAGATTGATAATGAAGTAGGCCTATATCAGCCTATTAAGAGCAGTGTGAGACAAGGATGTGTAATCTCTCATCATGTTTTCCCTGTACAGTGAAAATATTTTCAGAAATGTAGAAGATATGAAAGGAATCATCATTGGGGGACGATACATCAATAACATTAGATATGCAGATGATACAGTCTTGATTGCAGACAATGAACAGGATCTGCAACATTTAATAGATGCAGTTGTTACACACAGTGAACAACTAGAGTTAGAATTAAATTGTTAGAAGACATAGGTCATGGTTTTCACTCGGAAGAAAGACATATTACAATGTAATATATATGTTAATGAGAATATTCTTAAACAAGTGAATGGATACATTATCTTGGAACAATCATAACAGCTGATGGGGAATGCCTTGAAGAAATTATAACAAGAATCACCATGGGGAATGTAGCCTTTTGCAAGATGATAAAACGTACTGACCAATAAAAAGATGTTAATTGCAACGAGAAAACGCGTGTTGAGGTGGCACATAGAATCTGTGCTTTGTATGGATGTGAAGCGTGGACAATGAGCAGACAAGCTGAAAAACATCTAATGGCTGTGGAAATGTGGTTTCTGAGGAAACTGCAAAGAATACCACGGACAGAGAAAAACCAATGACCAAATCCTAGAAGAAACAAAGTAAAATCGTACACTGATTAGAGAAATTAGACGTAGACAGTCAAAAAAGGTTTGGTCACGTTATGAGAAGAAATAAATGGGAACACTTGATGACAACTGGCAAGATTGAGGGGAAGAGAACAAGGGGAAGGCAGAGAGGTAAATACCCGGATGGCATGGCCACGTGTTATGGTCGAGACAAGAACACTGAGCTGATCCACGACTCTGTTGATCTAGTGAGATGGCGAATCATGACTCTCACGCTTGTCGGCATGCCACATGATGAATGAAAGTGAAAACGGTTAATATAACAAATCGAGTGGAGACGGGTAATGTAGCAACTTAAGTTGTTAATATTAGACATTGAATAGAGACAATGCAGCCACTAAAGTGTAAACAGTTAATATAATGGGGGGCTGCGTGGTCTCGAGGTATGGTGTCCGCCTCGAGAGCTGGAGGTCCCGGGTTCATGCCCCGGTGAGGACCAGGATTTTTTCACGTGGACCTCTAGTAATAAAATTTCCCCTGTTCTCTGGGTAGTGAGATCGGACGCCCGTGTGTACTGTTGCGCACGTAAAAAATCCCTCGGCAGTTGGTAATCGAAAAAGAGTAGCCTAACGTAAATGCCGGGCAAAATTTCGAGTTAACAATCTAGCCAAGTATTTCAGGATCCTCGCCGGTGCTACGGAGTTCGTGCACTGAGCTGAGTGTCTCCAGACTCAGGTTTAAGTTAGGAGGAGAACGGAGCACTTATGGGTTACACCCGTGTGCCGTGATGTTGATCCAACGACTAAACTAAACTACACTAAACTAAACAGTTAATATAAACATGAAGTAGAGCAATTAATGTAGCAACTAAAGGGAAGACTGTCGATATAACAAACTGAGTAGAGGGAGTCTCCGTGGCGAAGTGGTCAAGCCATCTGACTCGGGTTCCGGGCCGCGTCCTTCGGTTCACGAGTGCATTTTTTCGGAGACTCCAGGGTTCGTCGCTGGAGCTACGGAGTTCGTGCTTTGTGCGATGATTTCGGCAGGCCGCCCTGTGGAAAGAGACTGAGCCATATGGGATACAACCCGGTGCAATGAAACCGACCTTGTCAACTTTTAAGCGACTTTTAATTGAGTAGAATCGGTTAATGGTTAATGTAACAATTCCTTTGCGCCTGTGTGGTTAGCTTTTCTTATTTTGAAATGTAGTATATGTCGCACCAACGCCACGTGATAGGAGTTATAAGAAGACAGACCTAGGGCTTCAATAAAGGAGTTATAAGAAGACAGACCTAATGCTTCAAGATATAGGTTATAAGACGACAGACTTAGGGCTTCAAGATATAGGTTATAAGAAGACAGACCTAGGGATTCAAGATATAGGTTATAAGAAGACAGACCTAGGGCTTCCAGATATAGGTTATAAGAAGACATACCTAGGGCTTCAAGATATAGGTTATAAGAAGACAGACCTAGGGCTTCAAGATATAGGTTATAAGAAGACAGACCTAGGGCTTCAAGATATAGGTTATAAGAAGACAGACCTAGGGCTTCAAGATAGGAGTTATAAGAAGACAGACCTAGGGCTTCAAGATATAGGTTATAAGAAGACAGACCTAGGGCTTCAAGATAGGAGTTATAAGAAGACAGACCTAGGCTTCAAGATAGGAGTTATAAGAAGACAGACCTAGGGCTTCAAGATATAGGTTATAAGAAGACAGACTTAGAGCTTCAAGATATAGGTTATAAGAAGACAGACCTAGGTCTTCAAGATAGGAGTTATAAGAAGACAGACCTAGGGCTTCAACATTTAGGTTATAAGAAGACGGACCTAGGGCTTCAAGATATAGGTTATTAGAAGACAGACCTAGGTCTTCAAGATAGGAGTTATAAGAAGACAGACCTATAGCTTCAAGATATAGGTTATAAGAAGACAGACTTAGAGCTTCAAGATATAGGTTATAAGGAGACATACCTAGGGCTTCAAGATAGGAGTTATAAGAAGACAGACATAGGGCTTCAAGATATAGGTTATAAGAAGACAGACCTAGGGCTTCAAGATAGGAGTTATAAGAAGACAGACCTAGGTCTTCAAGATAGGAGTTATAAGAAGACAGACCTAGAGCTTCACCATTTAGGTTATAAGAAGACAGACCTAGGGCTTCAAGATATAGGTTATAAGAAGACAGACCTAGGTCTTCAAGATATAGGTTATAAGAAGACAGACTTAGGGCTTCAAGATATAGGTTATAAGAAGACAGACATAGGGCTTCAAGATATAGGTTATAAGAAGACAGACCTAGGGCTTCCAGATATAGGTTATAAGAAGACATACCTAGGGCTTCAAGATATAGGTTATAAGAAGACAGACCTAGGGCTTCAAGATATAGGTTATAAGAAGACAGACCTAGGGCTTCAAGATATAGGTTATAAGAAGACAGACCTAGGGCTTCAAGATATAGGTTATAAGAAGAGAGACCTAGGGCTTCAAGATATAGGTTATAAGAAGACAGACCTAATGCTTCAAGATATAGGTTATAAGACGACAGACTTAGGGCTTCAAGATGTAGGTTATAAGGAGACATACCTAGGGCTTCAAGATAGGAGTTATAAGAAGACAGACATAGGGCTTCAAGATATAGGTTATAAGAAGACAGACCTAGGGCTTCAAGATAGGAGTTATAAGAAGACAGACCTAGGTCTTCAAGATAGGAGTTATAAGAAAACAGACCTAGGGCTTCACCATTTAGGTTATAAGAAGACAGACCTAGGGCTTCAAGATATAGGTTATAAGAAGACAGACCTAGGTCTTCAAGATATAGGTTATAAGAAGACAGACTTAGGGCTTCAAGATATAGGTTATAAGAAGACAGACCTAGGGCTTCAAGATATAGGTTATAAGAAGACAGACCTAGGGCTTCCAGATATAGGTTATAAGAAGACATACCTAGGGCTTCAAGATATAGGTTATAAGAAGACAGACCTAGGGCTTCAAGATATAGGTTATAAGAAGACAGACCTAGGGCTTCAAGATATAGGTTATAAGAAGACAGACCTAGGGCTTCAAGATATAGGTTATAAGAAGACAGACCTAGGGCTTCAAGATATAGGTTATAAGAAGACAGACCTAGGGCTTCAAGATAGGAGTTATAAGAAGACAGACCTAGGGCTTCAAGATATAGGTTATAAGAAGAGAGACCTAGGGCTTCAAGATATAGGTTATAAGAAGACATACCTAGGGCTTCAAGATATAGGTTATAAGAAGACATACCTAGGGCTTCAAGATATAGGTTATAAGAAGAGATACCTAGGGCTTCAAGATATAGGTTATGAGAAGACATACCTAGGGCTTCAAGGTATAGGTTATAAGAAGACATACCTAGGGCTTCAAGATTTAGGTTATAAGAAGACAGACCTAGGGCTTCAAGATATAGGTTATAAGAAGACATACCTAGGGCTTCAAGATTTAGGTTATAAGAAGGCAGACCTAGGACTTCAAGATATGGGTTATACGAAGACTGACCCAAGGCTTCAAGAAATTTCTTGGAAAGTAAAAGAGTCTGCGTGATTTTGACAACATTACTGATTGGGTGCAGTTTGTTGTGAAAGGTCAGACTAGTCGATGCACTTCATGGCGTAAATAGGGGTTATTTACTTTACTTGTTGTTTATAATATGGCACGAGTAAATATCTGGTGTACTCACTTAAGACTTTACCTCACTTGGTATATGCACAATTATCTAGTAGTTCTTAAGAAGTCTACTTTGCTTGGTATGTTCTAGGCTACCAGTATTTTGTGTATCCGTTTCTTTACGTGGTATGCTACGTGATACTGGCCAATCTTACATCCAGTGCCGGTTTGTCAATACAAATGTGAGGCCAGCACCATAAACCGCAAATGCAAGAAGTAGTAAGAATCCTTTACATTTTTGTGTTACACAAATATCCATGATGTGCCATGCCGATAAGCGTGGGCGGTCATGTTCTGCCATTTCACTCGATCACCAGAGTCCTTGATCAGCTCCGTGTTCCTGTCTCGACCATGCCACGTGGCCAAGCCATCCAGGTATTTACTTCTCAGTCTTCCCCTTGGTCTCTTCCCTTCGATCTTGCCAGTTGTCACCAAGTTCTCCAAGTCATTTCTTCTCATAACATGCCCAAAAATATTTGACTGTCTACGTCTAATGTCTCTAATCAGTTTACGATCTTCATTTGTTTCTTGAAGGACTTGTTCATTGGTTTTTCTGTCTGTCCATGGTATTCTTTGCATTTTCCTCAGAAACCACATTTCCACAGCCATCAGATGTTTTTCAGCTTGACTGCTCATTGTCCACACTTCACATCCATACAAAAGTACAGGTTCTATGTAGCACTTCAACACTCTTTTTCTCGTTTCAGTTGATATCTTTTTATTGGTCAGTATGTTTTTCATCTTACAAAAGGCTACCTTCGCCATGGCAATTCTTGTTCTAATCTCTTCAAGGCATCTCCCATCAGATGTTATGACTGTTCCGAGATAACTGTATCGATTCACTTGCTTAGGAATATGCCCATTTACTCTTATATCACATTGTGGTATTTCCTTCTTCCCAGTGACGACCATAATCTGTGTCTTCTTAATATTCAATCTAACCCTAGTTGTTCACTGTGTGCAACAACCGCAACTAAATTTTGCAGGTCCTGTTCATTGTCTGCAATCAAAACTATATCATCTGCATATTATTGATGTATCGTCCCCCAATGGCAATTCCTTCCATATCTACCATATTTCTGAAAATATTTTCACTGTACAAGGAAAAATGATCTGGAGACATTATACATCCCTGTCTCACACCTCTTTTAATAGGCTGATATTGACCTACATTGTTATCAATTCTGATGGCAACTTGTTGTTTCCAATAAATGTTTTTTACAAGTCTAAGGTCTTTTCCATCAATTTGTAGATCTTCAAGCATCCTTATCATGTCGACATGTCTCATTGTATCGAACGCCTTTGTGTAGTCAATAAAGCAAAGATATAGATCTTTGTTTACTGCTATAGAGCGTGCAATTACTGTTCTCAGTATATACACAGAATTTACTGTGCCCTTGCCTTCTACAAACCCACATTGTTCTTCTCCTATTTCGGGTTGTATTTTCTTCCTAACTCTTTGCATAATTCTCAGCAGATATGTTCAAAGTACACATGTATTTTGTGGTTCTTCGTGATTACTTTACCTTATGTGGTATAGGCCAAGTTTTCAAGCAGTCTTGTAGTACTTTACTCTAGGACTGTTGTATGGCAGTGAATCTTGGAATGCAAATGAACAAAATAAGAGGAAATTAGAAGCAACAGAGATGTGGTTCCTGAGACGAATGTTGCAAATTCCTTGGACTGCCAAGGTAACTAACAATGATTGCCTGAAACAGGCGAATGAAACTAGAACATTATATACAACAATAAGAATGACTCTTTGCTGGCTGTTGAACGAAGGGACGGAGCACATATGGGAATGTCCCGAGTGCAGTGATGTCGGTTCTTAACTCAACTCAACTCGATACAACAATAAGATAGAGACAAACAGCTTTCTTCAGTCATGTGATGAGAAGAGGGACATTGGAAAATATCGTGATAATTGGTAAGATCGTGGAGGAGAGAGGCAGAGGAAGACCAAGAGAATTGATGCTGGATGGATTGAGACAGTGGCATGGAGGAATATGATCAGCAGAGTTGTTCCAGAACACCAAAGACCGAGATCTGTGGGGAGCCATACGCCTACGCCAGCCGGCATGGCACTTGATAATGACTCCATGACACTCGTGAAATGTTGGCAAACGAATAGCCATCAATGTATGAAACAATCAGCTATGTCCTGTATTCTTATAGTCCACGTCGTATGGCGTTGGTGGACGTGTCTGTCCTCAGCCTTCTGTATTGTGCTGCAAATCAAGTCTAACAACGACTCTCCTCCATGCCATGGAGTCTGACTACCCAACATCTTCTCTCTTAGCCTCCCCCCGTCGCATTCCCACTCCATGTTTCCCGTTGTGGCGACATACTCCAGCTTTTCTCTTCTAGTGATGCACCCAAAGAAAGTGGACTGTCATCGTTTCTTTGCGAGTGGGCTCTGCATTATTGCATCAAAAGTTGTTAGCTTCAGGTGTGTAGGCAACGTGTGTTTCCATATATGCAAATCAAATCAAATCAAATCAAATCAACTTTATTAGGGTCACAAATTGGGCGCGCAGGCCCGTCTTACATTCGGCCCTTCCAATCACTCGTCATTCGTTCATCAAGAGCATTATACATTTACATAGGAAGAAATATAAACATTGTGAAATGAATGTTGTAAACATAAACAAGGCTAATTATCATGTTATGAAGCCCATCTCCCACCTTTCCATACATCACCCCACCCACACAGCACCCCCACCTACCCACACATACGCGCACCAAGGGACACATACACATCACCACCTACCGACACACACGCACACCAAGGGACACATACATACCCCACCAACCGACCCATCCCCCTCCCGCACATCCCCCACCCACACACACTGCCCTCACCTGATCCCCCAACCAAAACACACTCGCCACCCACAAACATTCCCCTTCCAACCCACACATCCCACGCCCATCCACATACACATCCTACCCCACACATCCTCTCCCCACCCACACCTCAAACCACCCATCCCCCAGCCACATCTCCATCGACAACATATTCCCCACCCACACACACAATCCCCCGCCAACCCACACATCGCACATCCACTCACACATCCCCAAACCATACACACACATCCCCACCAACTGACATGTCCCTACCCCCCCCCCCCCCCACATACACACATCTCCCTAACCACCCATACATCCCAAATCCACTCACACACACCCCACCACCCACACATACAACTTCCACCCACCCACACATGCCTTAACCTAATCCCCCACCACATAATCCCCCACCCGCACATCACATACACCCCCTACCACGCACTATTCCCAACCCACGCACCACACACACATATCCCTCACCAACACATCCCCATTTACACACCACACACATATCCCCCACCCAGATACCACACAATATTCCCACCCACACCCACACAGATACCCTTACCCATCCACCCACATACCCCCACTCACACACCACAAAAATCCCCCACCCACACACCTCACCCACACAATATCACCAACCAACACACCACACACCTCTCCCCACCCACACACGCATTCCCTACCCGTCCACCAACACACACTCACTCACGCATACATCCTCCACTACGCACCCACACACCCCCACCCACCCACTCCCAACCAAACATCTCTCGATCACAATACCCCTACCCCCACACACATCCTCCACCCACTCACACATCCCACCCCGACACATACAACTCCCTCACCCACCTACACGTCCCTAAGCCACTCACACACCCCCACCCACACACACACATCTCCCACCCACACTCCCCCACATACTTCCCCCAACCACCACAATCCCCTGCTCACCCACACATATACCCCACCCATACGCACATTCCCCGCACCCATCACACACATCCCCCACACCACACACTATCCTCCACCCATACCACCACAAACATACCCTCCACCCACACATCATTCACACATCCCCCACCAAAACACCGCACACATATCTCAAACCCACACACCATACACTTCTCCCCACCCGCCCTTCCATCCCAAATCCACCCAACACAATCCCCTACCCACACAACCCCGCCTCCCACACATACTTCCTCAAACCATCCACACATCTCCACCCACATAAACACACATCCCCTGCATCCGTCCCATACACATATCCTCCACCCATACACACATCCCCCACACCCATTCCAACACCCCTACTTTCACCCCCACACATCCATCCACACATCCCACCAACACCCACAAATACCACTACCCACCAAAACCCACACACCCCAACCCATCCAAATGCATACCCCCACCCACAAACCCCCGACCCACACATATCCCCACACTCACACACATCCTCCACATACACTCACACTTCCTCACATCTAGACACATACAAAATGTCTCACGTTAGTATTGAAACTAGTATGAACACACTCCCGCACTTTACTCACACACATACACTGACACTTGTCATGAGCAGTCTCATAAAAATGTTAAACATGGAGAAAAATGTGTACATAAAATGTATGTGACGTAAAAATAGTGATGCTCTCTCTCTCTCTCTCTCTCTCTCTCTCTCTCTCTCTCTCTCTCTCTCTCTCTCTCTCTCTCTCTCTCTCTCACACACACACACACACACACACATTCACTCTCACGCTCACACATTCACTCTTCCGCTCATTCATTCACTCTCACGCATTCACTCTCCCGCTCATTCACTCTCACGCTCACTCATTCACTCTTCCGCTCACTCATTCACTTTCTCGTTCACTCATTCACTCTCCCGCTCACTCATTCACTCTCCCGCTCACTCATTCACTCTCACGCTCACTCGTTCTGTCTCTCATTCACACTCACTGACTCTAACTACAGTAATGAACATGAGATTATATTATGCATGATAAAATCAAATGGTATTTAACTGATAATATGACAGATGAGAATACACAAACATATGGATTCGCGTGTTACATAACATGCGTGTTACATGACATGCATCTGCTCAGCTCTCTCTCTCTCTCTCTCTCTCTCTCTCTCTCTCTCTCTCTCTCTCTCTCTGTATTCTTTCATATACACACACTCACACACATGCGCGCGCTCACACACACACACACACTAACACATCAACTCTCCCACTGTCTCACTCTCTAACACACAATCCTTCACACACACACACACTCACTCTCTCAATCACACTCTCTCACACATACACATACACATGAACACATGCACATGAACGCATGCACGCACGCATATACTCCCTCACTCACTCTCACACATACACGTACGAATGCATGCACTGACACATTCCCCCACCATTTCTCGCTCAATCACTCTCTCCACACACACGCATGCACGTGCGCACACACGCATTCACTCTCTCCCTCTCACTGACACCCACTTTCTCTCTCTCTCTCTCTCTCTCTCTCTCTCTCTCTCTCTCTCTCTCTCTCTCTCTCTCTCTCTCTCGCGCGCGCGCGCGCGCGCGACGTGACGAGCTAATTAGTTTTAAGCATATGACGAACACTTCTTCCTCTTCTTCTTCTTCTTCTTCTTCTTCTTCTTCTTCTTCTTCTTCTTCTTCTTCTTCTTCTTCTTCTTCTTCTTCTTCTTCTTCTTCTTCTTCTTCTCCTCCTCCGCTCACCTTCAAAAATTAACATGAATAAATACAAAGATTGCAGCAGCTAATGTGAACTTGTAGACACCTCCATGGAGCTTGTTCTCAGGTGGAGCGGTATATGGGCCAAAATAGTCTTCTCTGTTCTGCATACGTTGGATACCTCAGCAACAAATGTTTGGCTGTCAATTTACAAGTCCTACAGTTGCATTCATCAGTATCTCCTACCTTTGCTTTATTAAACAAATGGTATCTCAGCTGGTCGTGTTCTGTGCAGTCTGAAGATTGTTGCTTGTTCTCTTCGCTGGAGATGATAATGTGCACCATCTTTCTGGTGGACTGGGTGCTCTGACTTCCACCTGGATTTTTTAACTCATTGATATTTCACCATTGCCGCTGTTCAGCGCGTGATGAAGGCTTCAAACACAAAGCATTAACAGAATCTTAGGACACAATGTCACTTTCAGTAACGTGCGAAGGGACATAACCACTGTTATAAACTATCGGGACACAACCACAGTTATAAACTATCGGGACACAACCACTGTTATACACTATCGGGACACAACCACTGTTATACCTATCGGGGCACAACCACTGTTATACACTATCGGGACACAACCACTGTTATACACTATCGGGACACACCACTGTTATACCTATCGGGGCACAACCACTGTTATACCTATCGGGACACAACCACTGTTATACCTATCGGGACACAACCACTGTTATACACTATCGGGACACAACCACTGTTATACACTATCGGGACACAACCACTGTTATACACTATCGGGACACAACCACTGTTATACCTATCGGGGCACAACCACTGTTATACACTATCGGGACACAACCACTGTTATACACTATCGGGACACACCACTGTTATACCTATCGGGGCACAACCACTGTTATACCTATCGGGACACAACCACTGTTATACCTATCGGGACACAACCACTGTTATACACTATCGGGACACAACCACTGTTATACACTATCGGGACACAACCACTGTTATACACTATCGGGACACAACCACTGTTATACACTATCGGGACACAACCACTGTTATACACTATCGGGACACAACCACTGTTATATACTATCACGTCCAAGTGCATAGTGTGAGTGTGTGTGCGTGTGCGCGTGAGTGCGAGTGTGCGCGTGCGCTGGCTTACTTTGAACTCAAGCGTAGTGTAAACACGTTCTACTACCTTCTAATGTCCTGGACTTATTTTTGCGTGTGGTTTCATTCACTCAGTAGCATGTCCTTTGCAGAACCTCGCTCCCATAACAACCTTCTGGAACACCTCTAGATCATAAGCCAGATGTTCCTCGTCCGATACACCGATCTGGAGATCATCAGCCACATCCTGCACCCATCTTCTCTTTGACCTTCCTCTTCCTCTCTTCCCAGGCATATACCCTTCCATTATTGTTTTCTCCAAACTTCCGTGACGTTTCAAATGACCAAAATATGTCAATTCTCTTTCTTTTATCGTCTTTAATAGTCAACCTTCTTCAATATTCAGCTCTTCAAGTATGGATGCATTTGTTCTTTTCTTTATCCAAGATATTCTTAGAACTTGTCTATAACATTTATATTCAACGGCATGTATGCGCTGTTCAGTTTGTTTAGTAAGTGTCCAGGTCTCATAGGCGTGTGTTGCGTGTGGGTTAACTGTCTCTATTACCAATGCCCCTCGCCATTAGGTGAACCCACTTTGAGTTTAGAGGCACTTGTAATTTACGTCCCCAAGTCAAGGACGAGAAGTCAAAATTTTAGTCCAACTGACTGGTGTAAGGGTTGAAACCGTTACCTCGGCATCAGCACACCGGAAGTTTAAGCGCGAACGCTCTAATCCGTTAGTCCACACTGACCCGCACGTGCAAGCAAATGCATGTATAGACCAAAACTCCACAGCCTAAAACATACAAGGGCTAGTCAATAAGTAAGTCACACAGTTCTGTGGGATTGCAGGTAAATATAGTTGGTGTTTTCTACAGGTGTCATTAGGTGACAGCAACATCGACCTTTATATTCCCGTTCGTCAGATGGTGCTAGGTGTCTCATGCGCATGCGCAGCGCATAAACAGAATGGTGACTGTACTTATGGAGTACAACCAAAGAGCAGCGTGCTGTTATGCGTTTTTTCGTGGGCAAAAGGGCTGCATGCAAAGGCCATTCATAAGGAAATGCTTCCTGTTTATGCTGACAAATGTTTGTCCCTAAAGCGGTGCATAGCTGGGTAAAAAAAGTTTCTCAAGGACGCTCTATAATTGTTGATGAAATCCGACCGTCCTGTTGAGATTGCAACAGAAGCATCCGTGCATCGGGTGGAAGCGATGATTAGAGGTGACAGGCGAGTAACTATAGACTCTGTAGCATCTGAAATAGGGTGCTCACATGGTTCTGCATACAGCATAATGCATGATCGATTGAAATTTCCAGGACTGTTGACTAGAGTAGTGTTGCGTCTTCATGACAATGCCAGACCACATATGGCTCGATTAACTCAGGAGAAAATTAACCAAATAAGGTGGGAAGTTCTGGAACATCCACCTTACAGCCCTGACTTAGCCCCTAGCGATTTCCACCTTTTTTTGGTCCACTGAAAACCCTACCTTGGCAGGGAAGACATTTCGCGAATGACGCCGAAGTTGAAATGCTAAGTGAAAACGTAGGTTTAGAAAACAGAGCACGCAGTTCTATGTGCAGTCTGTTTAGGGAGGACTGATAAAACCATGGGATAAGTGCATCAATGTTGGTGGAAATTATGTTGATAAATCAAGGACAATGTATGTATAAAAAATAAACAATGGTTCAAGTTGTTATCATATTTAGTTATTTTTCTACAGCCATTTGTGACTTACTTATTGACTTCCCCTTGTATCTCAGTTAGTGTTTTGGGACGTAAAATCTGTCGGTTTCATGTTATCTACTTCAGTGGTTCTCAACCTTTTTTGGCCCATGCACCCTCTTACCATATGTCAAAATGTCATTGCCCCCTTTCCAGCTAACGAAAGAAGAAGAATTCTCCCTTTGTCAAAATTTTCAGCCTCAAAATGTGTATTTTTATTCACAACATTGTATCAACACATCAAATTAATCATATTACAATAAACAAACAGTTGAAACGTCAAAGAATTCTCACTTAATAGGATATTGTGCCTGAAGCCATTTCGAGTCTGTCAATCTGTGGTCTTAATCTCTCCCACACCACCACCCCCCCCCCACCGCCCCATTTTTTTTCGTATATCACTTTACAAGGCATTGCAGTCAACGCCAGCATTTTTCAAGGAGGGGGGGGGGAGAGAAGTGTGGATATACTGTCGGGGTCATACTGGAGAATGAGGTGTGGATATACTGTAGGGGTCATGCTGGAGAATGAGGTGTGGATATACTGTAGGGGTCATACTGGAGTATGAGGTGTGGATATACTGTAGGGGTCATGCCTGGAGAGTGAGGTGTGGATATACTGTCGGGGTCATGCTGGAGAGTGAGGTGTGGATATACTGTAGGGGTCATGCTGGAGAATGAGGTGTGGATATACTGTAGGGGTCATGCTGGAGAGTGAGGTGTGGATATACTGTAGGGGTCATGCTGGAGAGTGAGGTGTGGATATACTGTAGGGGTCATGCTGGAGAGTGAGGTGTGGATATACTGTAGGGGTCATGCTGGAGAGTGAGGTGTGGATATACTGTAGGGGTCATGCTGGAGAGTGAGGTGTGGATATACTGTAGGGGTCATGCTGGAGAGTGAGGTGTGGATATACTGTAGGGGTCATGCTGGAGAGTGAGGTGTGGATATACTGTAGGGGTCATGCTGGAGAGTGAGGTGTGGATATACTGTAGGGGTCATGCTGGAGAGTGAGGTGTGGATATACTGTAGGGGTCATGCTAGAGAGTGAGGTGTGGATATACTGTAGGGGTCATACTGGAGAATGAGGTGTGGATATACTGTAGGGGTCATACTGGAGTATGGGGTGTGGATATACTGTAGGGGTCATACTGGAGAATGAGGTGTGGATATACTGTAGGGGTCATACTGGAGTATGAGGTGTGGATATACTGTAGGGGTCATGCTGGAGAATGAGGTGTGGATATACTGTAGGGATCATACTGGAGTATGAGGTGTGGATATACTGTAGGGGTCATACTGGAGAATGAGGTGTGGATATAGTGTAGGGGTCATACTGGAGTATGAGGTGTGGATATACTGTAGGGGTCATGCTAGAGAGTGAGGTGTGGATATACTGTAGGGGTCATACTGGAGAATGAGGTGTGGATATACTGTAGGGGTCATACTGGATAGAGAGGTGTGGATAAAATGTAGGGGTCATACTGTAGTATGAGGCGTGGATATACTGTAGGGGTCATGCTAGATGTAACAAGCTACGTGGAGGGTCCCAAGTAACTATGTAACAATATTTCAATATTATTCTATAGCCCTGGCTGGGATAGGTCTTTGCTTGCCAACCCTCCTCCGTTTCCCCCGGACTCACTGTCACTCTCTCTTTCGACCTCAGGACCTATTTCCTGCAGGGTCGTTCTGGCTGACACGCATACAACATGACGTTCTTCAACATATTTGTAATTGTAAATTTAATAACTCAATACATAACAGCACAGAAAAAATATCTGGCGATTAACTCATAAACATCTACACACAATCTAGAGAGAAAACTAGTCCATACAATATCAACACAAATATAAATATCCTAGATCATCGTTTTCCATATTGTCCCATGAATTCACAACCTCCTCACAGCAAGTTCCCTGGTCTTTATTTCCCGCGTAGGTTGTTCGAACAACAGGTTCCATCGATCCAGGATTCCAAGTTTCCGTGGCATACACGAATGTAGTGTGTCCAATGGTTAGGGAAAGTGCCCTTGGATCACGTGGCACAATTTTGGTGGGGAAATACTCAAGGAGAATAAATAGGATATATGCACGGGTGTGTCAGTGACTTAGGCGGGATTTAGCCCAAAATGCAAACATACTCGATCCCAGCTCAACGAAAAGCCTGCCGAGGTGTTCTGAAAGTATTCGTTCGGGCCCGCCGTGGTTCTATCTGGTATAGCCCAACAGCAGCAGGGACTTCCTAGTAAACATAATGTTCTATGTCGATGCTCTGTCGAAACTTCCGGCTATATTCGCCGTCAAAAGAAGGATCCTGTAAAGTTAAAACAATTTTGAGAGCCTCTGGTGTAAACTTCATATAGAGCCGGCATGGAGATTCCAATGGTCTCAGCATGTCGGTTGCCATACATAAAATACATACAATTACCTAGTATTCAATTGTCTTCATACCACACTCCTCTCCACACGCATACCATGCCTTTATTAATATTGGGCACATACTTTCTCAGGCTTCCCTCTCACTTGCAAACCTTGCCTTTCTCACGACAAAGCTATTGTGGAGTAGTGTGCGTAATTATGTATGTTTCCTACTCTTAACTAATCATAATAGTGGGTCTGTATGGACCGCAGTGCATCTCCCTCCCCCATCCCTAGCAAGAACAGGAAAGAGGAAACTACCCTGTCCGGCCGCCGCTCTTGTCTGAGCTGTCACCGCAATGTATCGGCCGTGTCTCACATAACCCATACATTCAGATGAGTTCAGGTTCTCTCAGGGAGACAGGGAAGTCCATTTATACTCCCAACATCCTCCTATCGACCAGGAACCACCCGGTCCACCTGCCCCCCCCCCCCCCCCCAATCAGCCGAAAGACGAAAGAGATAGCACAGTGGATCGCCTCTTCTGGCTCAAGAAGATATAACTCAGATGGGTGGAACCGGTCCCCACGGAGCCCTTCCCTCCCCTCGACATGCCATAGCTATAGAATGTTTATATTCAAATGAAAGAGAACACTAAACAGAGGTAAAGCCATAGGAAGAAGGATAGCCCCGATTTGTTCCCCCGCCATGCCCAGATCTAGACGCTTAGCCAAACTTGGCAAGACTGCCGTTTCACCAATCGTCTCATTATTTGAGACGACCAAGCTTAATATGCCCATGTCTGGCAGGACCAATTAATCTAAATTACCTTTCATTCCCCAGCAGTAGGATGCGGCACTTTATCTGTAAAATTCTTTTAAAACTTCAATACATTGTGCCGACAACAACCGACAAGGTTGACAACGGACATTTCACGCCAACCATTACCCTAGGTCATATTTGGTGCAAGGCGTGCCATTGGGTTTTTCCCGAAGAACAGATAGATTACAAAAGTATTCGTGTCAAATGCTCGGGTTATGAAAGTAACCCAGAGAATTCCACTCCGAAGGAATTGAGCGGATAGGTATGAGGACATGGGCCACTGGGGTTTCGCTACACTAGAGAGTAAGGTGTGGATATACTGTAGAGGTCATACTGGAGAATGAGGTGTGGATATACTGTAGGGGTCATGCTGGAGAATGAGGTGTGGATATACTGTAGGGGTCATACTGGAGAGTGAGGTGTGGATATACTGTAGGGGTCATACTGGAGAATGAGGTGTGGATATACTGTAGGGGTCATACTGGAGAGTGAGGTGTGGATATACTGTGGGAGTCGTGTTAGAGAGTGAGGTGTGGATATTGTGGGATGTGGATTTTAATTCCTGAGAATAATTCGTTAAAATGTCTAGGGGGTTTTATTGATTCTCTGGTCACTGGTTAGAATGCAGGGTGATCAGGGATATTTACCACAAATCCCAGGAGAAAAGAGTTCAATCCTTGAAACAATGGCATCTGTGTGTAGGTTTCCATTCCCACTTCATCACCCTTTAAATTTTCTATAGTGCTAGAAGGATATTGATTGCTCACAAACATATAAACAACCACTTGTTGGACACCACATTTACTTGATGTACACAACACTTTTGGACAAACAGTTCAGGTATTAACTCAAGAAAACAAAAAAAAATTATTTTAAAAAATTTTTAAA
>JACEFZ010004624.1:0-50204 GCA_014155875.1 Cepaea nemoralis
TTTAAAATTTTTGAATTTTTCAACACATCGAACGAGATTGACTGATGAACATTTGAAAGCAATTCTCTTGATTGGATGCACAATTTCAAACCAAACATTGATGTTACCTTGAAAGCCAAATACCAGTTTCACAAATTTCACTAACCATGGCAACACATGGCTAATGTCGCCTTCTTTGATAACTTTTTTTAGTAAATAAATATGTTGGATGTCTTTATATTTTTGTGCATTACACGCCACTCACACATGATTAACTTAGTTTTTCTTCTGTTTTTTTTTTTCTTTCTTTTCCATCAGAGCTTTCGTTCTGGCTTGCAAGTATGATTAAAGTTAGTAGTATATCCTTTACAGGACGTTTGCAATCAAGACCAGCATTTTTTTGTGAGTGTGCTGTTTTTGATGTCTTGGCAAGTTTACGTTCAGTAGATTGCAATTTCTTTCTGATCGACGGCACCCATACCATTGCGTAAAAAAAAACAGCGCAACGCGGTCTGCTGCCAAATCGTGCACAGCTGTGTTTCGAACGCGGGTATACGGGATTGCAAACCGCGTCCGTAAGAGCTTCGCCACGGAGACTGGCGCAATTATTGTACAGAATGACTATCCGGCCCGCGCTCATCATTTTGTCAGTTATCCGGCCCGCCATGAAAAAAGTTTGGTGACCCCTGCACTAAATGGAACGGTGCTGGCTCTAGACAGGAGTCTAATTGGGTCATCAGGTCTGTTTATCTAGAAATTGTGTTTTCTTGTTCTGGTGATGTCACCACTGTTGTATAATATATGCATGACATAGTTGTTGTATAGTACCTTAGGATCAAATGTCAAGGTGACAGTAAATCGCACTTCGGGTGCTTCAAGTGTCTGTTGGGTTGCTGTGTTGTGATCTGTGGCCTGAGAGATTGTAAGACATTTGTGATTTACAACACGATAGTTTGGATAAGGGTGACACTACTAGGAAGTAAGCTGTCACTAGTTAATCTCTCTCTCTCTCTCTATATATCTCACCTTGTCTTTCCATATCTCACCTTGTCTGTGACAAAGGGCAGAATGTTAGACGGGCCTGCGTGCCCAATTCTTAAACCTTTCAAAATAAAGTTTTGTTGTTGTTGTTTCTTCCCCACACTCTCCTTCTCTGTCTCTTATCTTATATATAAAAGGCAATGTGTGTGGATATGTATGTCCTTTATGCGTTCGCGAACGGCCCATCCGATTGAGATGAAATTTTCTACACGCCTTCCTCTCATTCCAGCGCTGCCAGCTGTCATATTTTTGTTTCTTCTTCCTCCTCCTCCCCCTCCCTAAATACGTACGTAAATATATGATGATGATGATGAAAGAATCCCCGAACCAAAACGCTAGGACAAGCGAAGAAAATGACGTGACTACACAGAATCGTCACACGGCAATCATCATCATCATCAGGTGCCGTGCCGGCTGGCGTAGGCGTTCATGGTTCTCCATAGATCTCAGTCTTTGGTTTTCTGGATCAACTCTGCTGCTGATATATATGCCTCCATGCCACGGCAATATCAATAACAATTCATCTTTTTATGTGTAAGGAAGTTATCTACAGTCGTGTAGAAGGGAAGAACAATCAATGGAAGGACCGAAATCACAGAACCTAGACGAGTATGAATTCGGAATGGCGAACTCCCTCCTCCTCTCTCCTCCTCCCTGCTCCCTCTCCCTCCTCCTTCTCCCTCTTCCTCTCCCTTCCTCCTCCCTCCTCCTCCCTCCTACTCCTTCCTCCTTCTCCCTCCGCCTCCTCCCTCCTCCTCCTCCCTCCTCCTCCCTCTCCCTCCTCCTCCTCCTGCCTCCTTCTCCCTCATCCTCCTCCCTCCTCCTCCTCCCTCCTCCCTCTTCCCCCTCCATCCTACTCCCTCCTCCTCCTCCCACTACCTCCTCCTCCTCCCTCCACCCTCCTCCTCCTCCCTTCTCCTCTTCCTCCTCCCTTTCCTTCCTCCTCCTCCTCCCTCTACCTCCTCCTCCTCCCTCTACCCTCCTCCTCCTCCCTCCTCCTCCTCCCTCCTCCTCCATCTCCCTTTCCTTAATCCCCTCCTTATTCTCTCTCCTCCTCCCTCCTCCCTCTCCCTCCTCCTCCTTCCTCCTTCTCCCTCCGCCTCCTCCCTCCTCCTCCTCCCTCCTTCCCCTCCTCCCTCCCCCTCCCTTCTCCTACCCCTCCTTCTCCCTCCTCCTCCTCTCCCCTCCTCCAATTTCTACCGTCTTCCTCTTCCCCTCCTCCTCATCCCTCTCCCTCCTCTTTCTCCTCCATCCTCTTCCTCCCTCTTCCTCCTCCTCCCCCTTCCTCTTCCTTCCTCCTCCTCCTCCTCCTCTCTCCTCCTCCCTCATCCCTTTTCCTCCCTCCTTCTCCTCCCTCTACCTAATCCCTCCTCCTCCCTCCTCCTCCTTCCTCCACATCCCTCCTCCTCCTCTCCCCTCCTCCTCCTACCCTATTCCTCTTGCCCTCCCCCCTCTTCCTCCTCTTCCTCCTCCATCCTCTTCCTCCCTCTTCCTCCTCCTCCCCCTTCCTCTTCCTTCCTCCTCCTCCCTCCTCCTCTTTCCTCCTCCCTCATCCCTTTTCCTCCCTCCTTCTCCTCCCTCTACCTAATCCCTCCTCCTCCCTCCTCCTCCTTCCTCCACATCCCTCCTCCTCCTCTCCCCTCCTCCTCCTACCCTATTCCTCTTGCCCTCCCCCTCTCCCTCCTCTTCCTCCTCCATCCTCCTCCTCCCTCTTCCTCCTCCTCCCTCCTTTTCCTCCTCCTCCTACCTCCTCCCTCCTCCTCTCTCCTCCCTTTTCCTCCCCTCCCTCTATCTCCTCCCTCCTCCTCCCTCCACCTCCCTCTTCCTCCTCCTCCCTCCTCATCATTCCTCCTCCTCCTCCCCCTCCTTCTCCTCCATCCTCCTTCTCCCTCCTCCTTCTCCCTCCTCCTTCTACCTCCTCCTCCATCCTCCTCCTCCCTCCTCCCCTCCTCCCTCTTCCTCCTCCCCTCCTCCCTCTCCCTCCTCCATCCTCCTTCTCCCTCCACCTAATACCTCCTCCTCTCTCATCCTCCTCCTCTCTCCTCCTCCTCCCTCCTCCTCCCTCTTCCTCCTCCTCCCTCCTCCTCCCTCCTCCTCTTTCCCCGCTCCTCCTCCTAATCCCTCCTCCTCCCTCCTATTCCTCCCTACTCCTCCTCCTCCCTCCTCCTCTCTTCCTCCTACCTCCTCCTCCTCTCTCCTCCCTTTTCCTCCCTCCTTCTCCTCCCTCTACCTCCTCCTTCCTCCACATCCCTCCTCCTCCCTCTTCCTCCTCCTCCCTCTTCCTCCTCCTCCCTCCTCATCATTCTTCCTCCTCCTCCTTCTCCCCCTCCTACCTCCTCCCTCATCCTTCTCCCTTCTCCTTCTACCTCTTCCTTCCTCCTCCTTCTCCCTCCACCTCTCTCCTCCTCCTCTCTCCTCCTCCCTCCTCCTCCTCCTCCTGCGTTCTCCTCCTCCCTCCTCCTCCTTCTCCCTCCTTCTCCTTCTTCCTCCTCCCTCCTCCTCCTCCCTCTTACTCCTCCTTCTCCTTCTCCCTCCTCCTCCCTCCTCCTCCTCTCTACTCCTCCTCCTCCCTCCTCCTCCTTCCTCCTCCTCCCTCCTTCTCCTTCTCCTCTTTCCCCCCTCTTCCTCCTAATCCCTCCTCCTCCCTCCTATTCCTCCCTACTCCTCCTCCTCCCTCCTCCTACTCTCTCTGCCTATCTCTTTCTCCCTCCTCCTCCTCCTACCTCCTCCACCCTCTTCCTCCTCCTTCCTCCTACTCCTCCTTTTTCTTCTTCTTCTGCTGCTGCTGCCGCCGCTTCATTTACCCAAGTTAATTGTTGGGGGAATATGTAAAGATCTTTCAAGTGCTCTTTCTAATGCTTTTTGTCCGTTTATCTAAGGTTGTTCTAACCGCAACCAATAAATGATTAGACAGACAGACAGACAGACAGACAGACAGACAGATAGACAGACAGATAGATAGTCGGGAACGGGAACAGAAGCTTATATGACTACTTATATGCATTAAATGAGATGCTCCACACCAGGAGCCAGGCGATGCCGGGCAGGGTCAGACAGACAGACAGACAGACAGACAGACAGACAGACAGACAGACAGTCAGGAACGGGAACGGGAGCTTATATGACTACTTATATTAATTAAATGAGATGCTCCCCACCAGGAACTGGGCGAAGCCGGGCCGGGTCTGCTAGTCTTATATATAAATAAGGATCGTCTGTATGTATCTATGTATGTCCTTTATGTGTTCGCGAACGGCCCATCCGATTGAGATGAAATTTTCTACACGCCTTCCTTTCATTCCAGAACTGCCAACTGTGATATTTTGTTAGCGTGAAATCGCCTGCTTACTCAGTATTATTTCATTTTTCATTTTTCATTATAATTTCATATATTTCAGGGGACCTAACTCCGTAAAAGTTATTTCAAGGGGCATAACTTTTCTGTATAACTTATAGTCATATTGTGGCATCGTTTTCAAAGATTTATAAACTCTGTGTCCATAGTTATGTACCGGCATATGAGTTATAATAAATAATGATACAATCTGTAAGGCATTTTCAAAGTTTTCATAAAAATAATGCACAATGCATAACATTGTAACTCATCTTTATTTGCTTAAGAAGTTACTGTAGTCATGCAGGTGATTAGAAAGAGTTTTCATTAAAAATAATGGATGGTGTGTGGAAGGACATTCTTTTAAGTTACTTTTTTTGTTGTATGAATTTAATGAGAACTTATATGACTACTTATATGAATTAAATGAGATGCTCCCCACCAGGGACTGGGCGAAGCCGGACAGGGTCAGGCAGACAGATAGACAGACAGACAGACAGACAGACAGACAGACAGACAGACAGATAGTCGGGAACGGGAACTTATATGACTACTTATATGAATTAAATGAGATGCTCCACACCAGGAGCTGGGCAATGCCGGGCCGGGTCAGACAGACAGACAGACAGACAGACAGACAGACAGACAGACAGACAGACAGACAGACAGACAGTCGGTAACGGGAACGAGAACTTATATGACTACTTATATGAATTAAATGAGATGCTCCCCACCAGTGACTGGGCGAAGCCGGGCAGGGTCAGCTAGTATATATATATAATAAAGATGGTGATAAAATCTCCTCCGCGGAGATTTATCTATATATATATATATATATATATATATATATATATATATATATATATATATATATATATATATATATATATATATATATATATATATATATATATATATATATATATATATATATAATAATAATAATAATAATAATAATAATAATAATAATAATAAAAATCCCCACGACGCTTGACGGCAGAAGTGGAAGATGAATAATAATAATAATAATAATAATAATAATAATAATAATAATAATAATAATAATAATAAAGAATATTTACTGGAACCAAGTAGCAGCAATTAAAATGGGAACTAAAGAATGAAACTAATAATGTGGCTTAAAAGTCGACAGGGTCGACTTCATTGCACCGGGTTTTATCCCATATAACTCAGTCTCTTTCCGCACGTCGTCGCACAAAGCACGACCTCCGTAGTTCCAGCGACGAAAAAAATGCACGCGTGAACAGAAGGACGCGGCCCGGAATCGAACTCATAACCTTCGGAGCCCGAGTCAGACGGAAAGAAAAAAAATGAATGCAATTATGAACAAATAAAACTACGTGTACGGCAGGGGTGTGTCTTGTCACCGGATATCTTCTCACTCTATAGCGAAGTAATAATGATACAGATAAAAGAGAAGCCAGGAATAACAATCTGAGGTTATAATATAAATATAAACAATATACGCTATGCATATGACACAGTATTGCTTGTGGATAATGCAACAGATTCACAACAACAATTGTTAGATATTGCATATAGTAACAGCGAGTGCAAAGAAAGGACTCTCCTTGAATATCAAGAAAGCAGTAATAATGGCGCCTGTCTCCCTTACCTAGAGTTTAAAAGACTTTCTCCGTAATCCCGTTTATCCACGCGGGGTAATGCAGCGCGTGAGAATTGGAAGCGGTTCTCACCGCGTTGGTAACTTACGGGATAAGTGAGCTGGCCGCTCATAAAGCAATGGCAAATTACTGAGCGTAATCTTGCCAAGAAATCAACGACAGCGGTAAAATGCTGGTGTTGACAGCGATGACCTGTAAAGGATATGCGAAAAAAAAGTAATAATGGTGATATCAAAGAAAAAGGTGACACCAAAATGTGAAATAGAAACAGAAGGGACAATTCTTAACCAAGTGGAAAGTTTTAAATACCTAGGGGCATTTATAACATCAGATGAAAGATGCACAACAGAGATTAAGAGCAGAATAGGGCAAGCAAAGACTGCATTTAAGAAAATGAAAAGTATACTATGCAATACGTCACTATCACTAACTGTAAGAAAAAGAGTGCTAAAGTGCTATATAGAACCTGTATTGCTGTATGGCAGTGAATCTTGGAATGTAAATGAACAAGTTAGGAAGAACTTAGAAGCAACAGAGATGTGGTTTCTAATACGAATGTTGCGAATTCCTTGGACTGCCAAAGTAACTAACAACCACTGCCGGAAAGAAGCTAATGAAACTAGAACATTATATACAACAATAAGAAAGAGACAAACAGCTTTCTTTGGCCATGTGATGAGACGAGAGGCTTAGGAGAACATCATGACACTTGGACAGATCGAGGGGAAGAGAGGCAGAGGAAAGCCAAGAGAGGCGGTGGCATTGAGGAATATCATCAGTAAAGTTGATCCATAAAACCAAAGACCGAGATCTGTGGAAAGTCATGAACGCCTACGCCAGTCCGCATGACATTTGATTATATTGATTGATTGGATTCAACGACTGGCAAGAGAAGGTCAACCAGAGAGACGAATGGAGACGGATTGTATCTGCAGCAAAGAACCTCAATGGCTCGGAACGCTGAAGAAGAAGAAGATATATGTATATATATATACCTTTCTCTCTTTGTCGCTTTGCCCACCTGTCCCTCACTCCTTTTTCATCTCTCTGTCGCCCTTTTTCTCCCCCTATCTCTATAATTATGTGTTCATGTCTTGTCTCTCTCCAGTCCCATACCTATCCCATTGTGTGTGTGTGTATGTGTGCGCGCGCGACTCTCAATGTCTATCTCTCTCTCTCTCTATCTCGCCCTGTGTCTCTTATTCTCTTTGACTTTCTCAGTCAATCTTTATTTCACTCTCCTTGCCTTTTCCACTCTCTCGTCTCTCTTTATCTCTTGCTTTAGCTTTCTCACTATTTCTCTCTTTCATTATCTCTCTCTCTCTCTCTCTCTCTCTCTCTCTCTCTCTCTCTCTCTCCTTCACTATCTTCTCTCTCTTTTTCTTTATCTTTCCTCTCCCTCTGTATATTTCTAGTTCTCTTTCTCTCCCTCTCTGCCATCCACTGTCTACCCCCAAACCCCTCTATATCCACACATACAGGTGGAATTTCCAGTTTATGAAAAGTTCAAGGAAATGAAGTTATTGACAAGAAATGTTCAACCTCAATTGAATGTTATCTGTGACAAGATGGGAAATACCTTAACAGAATCTAGACAAATTCTAGAAAGATGGCAGGAGTACTGCAGTGGAATGTATGATATGAGTGACAGTGAGAATATGAATGAGATACATGAGCCAATGACAGCAGAGACAGAACCTGAACCCTCATTAGATGAAATTGCTTGGGCTATAAGGAACCTGAAGAATGGTACATCACCTGGATGTGATGAGATACCAGCTGAACTAATTAAAGCAGGAGGAGAAGAAAGCATACACATATATCATGCATTATGTACACAGATTTGGAAATATGGTATATGGCCAAAAGATTGGAAGAGAACTATCTTCATTCCAATACCAAAAAAGGGCAACCTGAAATTATGCACCAACTATAGAACTGTTGCCCTGATAAGTCATGCAAGTAAAATTCTACTAAATGTCATAATGCGAAGACTTAGTAAGAAAATGGAAGAAGAGATTAACGTAGTTCAAGCTGGATTTAGACAAGGAAGAGGAACAAGAGATCACATATTCAACATGCGTTTAATAATAGAGAAGTGCAGAGAATTTAATGTAAACCTATTCTCATGTTTTGTGGATTATTCAAAGGCATTTGACTGTGTACAGCATCAGAAACTTTGGGAAATCATGAGGAATATGGGCTTTCCTTCACATGTAGTACATCTCATAAAAATGCTATATCTAGACCAACAAGCAGCAGTTAGAATAGATGGCGAGACATCAGATTGGTTTGACATCAAGCAAGGAGTCCGTCAGGGCTGCGTGCTGTCACCCTATTTGTTTAACCTGTATACTGAAAATATAATGAGAAATGTAAGAGATGATATAAACAGGGAGCCATATGATGCCCTAAATATCGGCGGTCATGACATACCAGAGATTCGATATGCTGATGATACAGTATTATTATCCACAACACAGAATGGCATAGAAAACCTAATAGCCTCAACCCAATTGAATAGTGAAAATCACAACTTATATCTTAACATAGCAAAAACTAAGATAATGCATACAGATAAAACTACTATGGAGAAAGAAATATACATTAATGGGAGAAAATTGGAGGTGGTGGAAAATTTTGAATATATTGGGTCATTGATTACGAATAATGGTGACACAATGAAAGAAATTAAACGGCGACTATCCATTGCTCTTCAAAGACTAAAACAGATGAATAAATTATGGTGTGGGACAGACAGAACTACAAAAATTAGATTTTTAAGAGCATGCATCTTTCCCATTGCAACATACGCCTGTGAGACATGGACACTTACTAAACAAGCTGAACAGCGCATACATGCCTTTGAATATAAATGTTATAGACGAGTTCTAAGAATATCTTGGGTAAAGAAAAGAACAAATGCATCCATACTTCAAGAGTTGAATATTGAGGAGGGATGGCTATTAAAGACGATAAAACAAAGAAAATTGAAGTATTTTGGTCACTTGAAACGTCACGACAGTTTGGAGAGAATAATAATGGAAGGGTATATGCCTGGGAAGAGAGGAAGAGGAAGGCCAAAGAGAAGATGGGTGCAGGATGTGGCGGATGATCTCCAGATGGGTGTATCAGACGCGGGGCATCTTGCTTGTGATCGAGAAGTTTTCCGGAAGGTTGCTATGGGAGCGAGGTTCTGCAAAGGACATGCTACTGAATGAATGAATCCATGTTAGTGGGACATTACACGTCTTATAAGGCCCTGAAACAGATAAGTAGGTTTTCATTTTGTTTTTCCGCGTCTCCATCCTGTTTCAAGATATTGCGGTCAACACCAGCATCTTTCAGCTGTATGTTGATTCTTAGGCTAGATTACGCTCATCAGCATGCCACGACTTTCTGAGCGACCGGCTCCATACTCTCGTAAGGTACTGGCGCGACTCGAACCCCTTCAAGTTCTCGTGCGCTCACGTCAACCACGAGAGTATTCGGGGTTACGGAGAAAGCTGCTAACTATTCAGCCAGGGAGACCGGCAGATAAGTAGGTAAGCAGATGAAATAGCTCTCCTTAGAATATGTAAATATTTAACCAGGTCTATGTCTGTCCTCGCTCGACAACACACACACACACACACACACACACACACACACACACACACACACACACACACACACACACACACACACACGCACGCACGCACACACACACACACACTGTCTGTCTGTCTGTCTGTCTGTCTGTCTGTCTGTCTGTCTGTCTGTCTGTCTGTCTCTCTCTCTCTCTCTCTCTCTCTCTCTCTCTCTCTCTCTCTCTCTCTCTCTCTCTCTCTCTCTCTCTCACTCTATTTCGCGCGCGCCTCAAAAGTCACACATAATCTGTATTTAGATCTACTTTTTTAAATGGGACGTTTGTTGCGATGTTTCATGTATGATGCATTCAGTGATACGTGTACACTTGGTTAAATAAAACTAAGTGTGGAGGAGCCTAATCCTGATCCTGCTGACATCTCTTCTTCCACCTCAGATGGCCGTTAAGCCTGTCCATCCCGGACAATCCACACTCATTAACTACATAGACCGAATCAACGCAGCCTGCAAAACATGACACTGGTATAGTTTTTTCACACTCTATTTTACCAATACTACACTTGACACTGTCGATAACACAATCGTTCGCTCCACAAAATATTCACAAATAAACACACCAATGCCTAACATAAACGTAGGAGACTGTTTTAAAAGAGCGGCATAATGTTAGCCATGCTCTATTAACAAGAACTAGGCCCGACGTTGACCATAGCTCGAGTCCAACTCACTTAAGGTGACGCTTTGTCCTCGCACAAACTTCTTGCACACTTTTCATGCTTTTGTGACCAATACCGTGGCAGGCCTGCAAGGTGTGGACTGGTCTGCAAGGTGTGGAATGCGCCTGGCCCTGCAGCCAGCAGGGTTAGGATCGGCTAGCCTCTCCTAGGAGGGGTGAAAAGTGAAAATTAGTAGCTTACCGATGACCCGCAGACTGCACAAGTCAACCACACCTCCACGTGATGCAGACTGGGAAACCATGACCGCGAGGTCGTGGGCTAACGGGGATATGGCTCGCCATAGGGGATGGACTCCCTATGGTGAGATTTTTGTCCTAAACCTGCGACTGGTTTAGCAAGCCGGCAGGGGATCTTCATACTGCTCGTAGAAAAACTAAGAAGTATAAACGGACGGACCCTAATGGATATAGACCCGGCAATGTTAATGGACTACGAGATAGATCACGATTCAAAACATAGGCACAATGAACGACTGCGGTTTTAATAGTAAAGAAGAAGAACTTACAGAAACAATGGAAGAGAGGAAACATGGACTGATGGGAATAGCGGACACCAGAATAAAGGGGGAAGGATTCAAGGAGATCACCACAGTTACACGTTTGTCTATTGTGGAGTAGAACAGCAAGAAAGGGCAAGAATAGTTATTGAACCACGGCTAGCAAGAGGAATACTAGACATAAAATACATATCAGAAAGAATCATAACAGTGAGAATAAAAGAACAAACAATTACAACATATGTACAAATATACGCACCATGTAATACAAACAATAATGAGCAAGAATGCGAGGACTTCTACGAAGACATCCATGACATGCTAAATAAAATAGATAAGCAGGACAACATCATAGTTATGGGAGACTTCAATGCAAGACTAGGACAAAACAGAGCGGGCAAAGAAAAACATCTTGGAGCATTTGGAGACCAACATAATGAAAGAAATGATAACGGAAGTAGACCGATAGAGCTATGCAGCCAACACGACCTCTGTATAACAAATACATTCTATAAACACAAAGACCCACAAATATATACCTGGTATAAATGGAATGATCTATATACTAAAAGCCAAATCGATTTTATATTAACACGAAATAACAGAAAGAGAAATATATTAGATGCAAGGGCAGTGCCCAACTTAGGTATAAACACAGACCACAAAGCAGTCGTTGCCACAATAAGAATCATCAGTAGAAGGAAGCAAAGACCAGGAAAATACATGTCATGCGAATCAGTAAACTTAAAAAACCTCAAAGACGAGGCAGTGAGGAACAATTATGAAAAAGAGCTAACTGAAATCTTTGTAAAATTACCTATAGAAAGAAAGACAGTGAAGAAAGAATGGGAGATGTTCAAATCAAACATTTTAAATACTGCAAAGTTAACATGTGGAACCACGAAAAAACGCAAAACACGGATAAAGAAAATAAGTTGGTGGAACGCAGAAGTAAAGAAAGCTGTAAAAGACAAAAAGGAAAAATATAAAAAGTGGTCGAAGAGCAAAGAGAAATGCGATTACATAGAATAAAGAATAGCAAGAAGACATGTGAATAGAATAGTAAAGATAGAAAAACAAAAAGACAGGGAGGAGTATATAGAAACTCTAAATTAAAACTACAAGGAAGCAACTGGAAGCTTCTATAAAAAGATAAGTGCAATGACAACTAGAGGAGACCCTTTGACCCAACAGAAATAATTAACAACGAAAATGGAGAACTAATAAGTCAACAAAAGCAAATCCTAACATCAAATTATTTTAGGTGAAAACCGTCGACTTTAGAACACAACGTACGGAGACGAGTTATAACCCAGTCCCGTATTGACTGTTATTTTAAACTTTTTAAACTTTTGAAATATTAAAAAAAATTAAAATTTTATGAAATTTTAACTTTTTAAAACTTTTAAAAAATCCTACATATTTTAACTTTTAACACCTGTTACTTCTTTAACTTAAAGTTTCTGACGTTTCACAACTTTTTAAAATTTTTGACATAAAAAAAAATTAAAATCTTTTAAAATCTAACATTTTTAAACTTTTAAAATTTGTTACTTCTTTAACTTTAACTTTCTGACTGTTTAATACTTTAATTTAAAAAAAAAAAAAAATCTTAATTGTTAAAAATCTTTTAAAAATCTTAATTTAAAAAAAATAATTTTAACTTTTGTTGCTTCTTTAACTTTAACTTTCTGAATTTTTAAAACTTTCTAAAAATTTTTGAAATTTTTAACTAAAACAAAAGAATTGTTAATCTTAAACTCTTTAAACTTATCGCCCAACCGACCGACCGGCCGCTTTCCCAATCATATGTAAATGTTAAAAGCATTAATTTAAAATAGATCGGTCGCGCATTGTCTGCCGTTAGAAACATCAATCCTCTAACCCGACACAGGGATTCGAACTTGTCACCTTCACACGTCACCTCGCTGCAGCAACAAGTGTACTTCGAGATATGACTAAATAGACATAGGGCACCTATGACTTCTGCCCTATGTGCCATCTTAGGCTCTAGAGGAAAGACTAACTAACTAACTAACCTATCATATTCACGCCACCACCTTTACACACTGTTGATACATTACCCTACTACCACACGACACCACACCATCGCCCTGTCTCTTAACAACCATCTTTTAATTTTCCCAACCCCCGGCTTAGCCTGGACGCAATCCCGTGGAAGAGCATCTTACTCATAACCATTACACACCACCAATGGTCCCACCTCCCCCACGCCTCCCACCTCAATCCCGATAGTCATTTCGGCCACCATGACTCCACCCACACCATGTCTCTTAACAATGAATCGCTCTCTTTTAATTTTTCCAACCCCCACCCCACCACTTAACAGCCATCTTTAATCTTCCCAACGTCCACCACCCCACTACAACCAATAATATCCGCAGTGCTAATAAATTCAATTGTTAAATTAAAATCAAGGAATGTAATATTGACAAAAACTAGTCGAGTGGTTATTCATGAGTTACATCCCTTTGGCTCCACCTTCTGAATGCAGAACCGGTTTTGAGCGGAGCCGCGTAACGTTACAAAGATATCGACGAGTCGCCACTGAGGTAGTGCAGAGGTGGCGCGTTGGGATGATAGTGTTGTCCAAGGCGTGTGAAGTTATTATATCGCATTACAACCCCGTTATGAAATATTACCAAGTTCGCCCACTGACCAACAGAGTAAATAAGGTCAGAACTGACTCATCACTGTAGATAATGCCAGAGGCCGCTGTGTCCACCAACAACCGACATCGTCTTGCAATGACAAGAAAGAAACTGGAGACCTTGGTGAAAACTAGTACGTTTGATGGGGAGATAAGTAAAATATCTTGATGACTTGCTCACGCAGTATGTTCGAGAATGGCCGCCCAAGGAATTTACAATATTCGTCTTAGAAACAACATCTCCAATGCTTCCAATAGTTTTCTAATTAGTTCGTTCACATACATAAGTTGCCAGGTCAACAGAAAACCGGGGATGTCAGATAACAATTAACAATTCACCTTCGGCATGTTATTTAACTTATTAAGCGACGCCATAGAGGTCACCGCTACTGAAAGATTTCACTCAGCTTACTTTCTCTTCTGGCGAAGAATACGATTGATAAATTGTTACACAAAGCCTATATTGTTGTAAAGTAGGCATGTGACATGTTGACAATAGGGAGACAAGCTGAGAAACATCTAATGACAGTGGATATGTGGTTTCTGAGGAAAATGGGAAGCAACATTAATTACCATCGCACTCTTAGAGCTGAAACGAGCAGGTTGGTAATAACAGGTAGTGAATAGATTTTCGTGACTATAACACTAAAATCAAACTGCAAGGTCAGTGGTAGGCCTGGTGACCGCTACACACTATAGCATTTGTGATATTCAATCCGAGTTCTCAGATGCCCATAACGAGATAGTATGAATTAGTATCCATGATATAATTATGCCGGATCTGCTGACAAGACACATGTCTGTTGTTGTCAAAAAAAACAGGTTTTGGTGAACCTTAGAGAAAGAACTTTATTCAAGCATAGAAAATAGGATAAAACATTGTCATTGAGTACTCACCTAAACGAAACAGGGAAGAACCCTAGACCAGTGTACCTATATTCAGAAAACGGTTAAATAACTGTGGACAGGTGTGAGGTGTTTTCACTGATGGATTATAACAACATAAAACGGAAAACTCTGTCTACGGAAAGGACTTACCGTGATCACATTACTGTACGGTGTTACTGTGGTGAACAATTTGTTTGTTTTTCAAGAATTGGATTAAGTCAAGACTCAAGCTGAACGGATCATACCGGGTGAGAACGTTCTAATTCTGTGTTTGATGTCTGATGTTTTGGCCCTTTGAATATGCTGGAGAAGATTACGAAGACTAACATCTAAAAGTCCTATCTTGCAGTCACCTTAGCAGACATTACCAACTACAGATACACATTCAATACATACAAGTGACATAGTTTTTATTAATAAATCTTTTATTTATCGTTGAAAGGAACTGTTGTCAGGGTATGTTATGAAGGAGAGAGAGAGAGAGAGAGAGAGAGAGAGAGAGAGAGAGAGAGAGAGAGAGAGAGAGAGAGAGAGAGAGAGAGAGAGAGAGAAAGAAATAGATATATGGAAGGGAAGACAGAAGGGAGGAGTGTAGACAGAAGTCAGTCAATAATCCCAACAGAGAATAAAGTTGAAGATGTGCTTGTTGATTCCACATTCCTCCCGGGTAAACAAGTGACATAATTGGTGGAGCAGCGGGGTAGATACATAATACCCATATGACCTGGAGGCATAACAGGGCATATGCATAGAGGGGTACCTGCATATTGGCACAGGCATAGCGGAGTACCTGCATGTTGGGACATACTGATGGGAATAAAAATAAATATACATTGATGACTTTTAATGGAAGGACGTCCATTGGATATATGGTGCCATTACATTTATGGTAGAAACATTTCATTAATGCTGGTGACTTTACAATGAGAAAGTTCCAGACAGGGTGAATGTGGATAGGTGGTAAGACACATTACATACCTAGTCACACGGTCATACGTCTACATAAGTCTTGATCCTATATCTCCTCTTGTGGATGAGAGAGTGGTTGTGATGTACTGTGTGGTGTTGTAGACATTATAATATTAGATATACATAAGGGAAAATGATATAGGTTCTAGGTAGATTATCTGTTTATAGGAAGGACTTCTTTATGGTTTGAGGTGTCTTTACTCAACTTGCTGAACTACCTGCTTTAACTATGGCCACTCCCAAAATAACTACCGCCGAACTGAGGGCAAACGGAGAGGAAATTGGTTTAGCTGGTTCGGAACTAACTGATTACATACAGGAACGAGAGAGGGAAATTCGTCAAGCGGAAAGAGAAGATCGGAAGGCCGAGTTGGAATTGAGAAGAATAGAGGTGGAGACCAAACGAATGGAAATGGAACAAGAGGCCAAGAAAATGGAAATGGAACAGGAGGCCAAGAAACTGGAACAGGAGACCAAGCGACTGGAAATGGAACAGGAGGCCAAGAAACTGGACCAGGAGACCAAGAAACTGGAAATGGAACAGACTGCCAGGAGACAAGAAATGGAACATGAATACCGCTTGAAAGAGTTAGAACTCAAGACACAAACTAAGGGTGAAATAGATGCAGCAGAAGGAAGTTCATCTTCACCTGGGGCAACCCACATGATTGGACAGGGTTACCATGCCATGAAGTTTCCCTTGGCGGTCTTTGATGAAAGTAAAGAGAAGATATACCAGTTTTTGGATCGGTTCGAGGCCATGGCAGTCGCTATGGGACTGGATAGAACCCGATGGGCTCTTAAATTATCCCAGGCCTTACGTGGTTCGGGCTACGAGGTCTACACACGCCTACCACCAGGACATGAAAATCAGTATGAGGAATTGAAAGCCGCTTTGATGAAACATTATGAAGTCACAGCACAAACGTATCGGAAGAAGTTTAGATCGTCTAGACGAGAGCCGGGAGAACTATTCGCCGCCTACAGTCTAAGGCTGAAATCCTATCTCCAGAAATGGATGGACTTGGCAGAATTCAAGAGGGATTATGAGAGTCTCGAAGAGATGATGGTGGTCGACCAGATGCGAAAGCAAATGTCGAAACCTCTCAGAACCTTCTTGGGAGAACAAGGGGCGGAACGGATTGATGTTGTGAATAAGCTGGCGGAACGATTCGTAGAGGTGCATGGGGAGGCTGCGGAACTCAGTATTCAAACCAAAGGTCAGGAGAAACAAGAGAAAAAGAAACCTAAAAACTGGGAAGGAGAAAAAGTGGAACCTTATATAAAGCACACAGAGGAGAGTTCAGAGAAGGTGACGGAAGGAAACCAGAACACCTCGAATTCTCCAGCGAAACGAAAGTAGTCTGAGAAGTGGTGTTCATTCTACAAAGTGCCATCTCATAACACGAAGGACTGCAGATCGAAATCTACAAGTTCTTACTTCGCAGCATGCAAAGTGATTCATACGACGGTGATCACAGACAAGGCTGAGGTCGGCGAAGGAGAAAGGAACAAAAAGGACACACGGAAACCTAGGAAGGGAACATGGTGCACTCACTGCCAGTCGACAACACATAATACTGTGGACTGCAGATGCAAGGCAGAAGACGCCAATTGCATAACCAACCTCGAGGAATCCCAAGAGGAAGGCAAGGAAACGGTCAAGGAGATGAAAGACACTCAGGACCAAGAGAGACCACCTGTGGTCGAACTGATTGAAGTCAATGGCCAGCAGGTTGCTTGTCTCTACGATACCGGTTTGGATGGGGAAGCGGTGGTGGACGCCAGCTTGGTAAGCCCAGACCAACTTACAGGGGAGACCATAGAAATACAGCCGGCAATGAGGAGTGCTGTTACCATGACGCTGCCAATCGCCAAGGTGGAGATTAAATCCAGGTACGTCACGGGCATTATTCCAGCTGCTGTATTATCTGACTCCTTATTTCCCATGATCATTGGCACGAAATATGTCTTTTTGGGGATGCCCAAACAGCCAGCCCACAAGGGAACAGTAGTCAGTGGATCTCAAGGGAAGGAAAAAGAGGCAGAGACACTATGCGACAACTCAGGGATAGGATAATTGCATACTGCCCAGAGGAAGGATACTACGTTGCGTCCTTGCTACAGGAAGCTGCAAAGAAGTGCTGAGCCACCAGAACGGGGACAGTACTTTCTGAAGAATCAACTACTCTATCGGAGAGCTGGGAGGGGAGACAATCTACACGAGCAGTGGGTGGTTCCAGAGACCCACTGTCCTCAGATTCTTCAGAGTGGACACATCATGGCCGAGAATCGACATATGGGTGTCAGAGAGACCTTGCAGCAAATTTCCGGCCATTATTGCTGGCCAGGAATGACCGGAGATGTACGCCGGTGGTTGAAGTCTTGTTCGGAGTGCCAGAACGCACCACCCAACAAGCGGACTAAGAGTAAAATAGCTCTTAAAGTGGAAGACAAAGTGGAAGTGTGGAGTCCAGCAGAGACCAATATACTTCAAGTAGGATGGAAAGGACCTTATCCTGTGGAAAAGGTGGTGTCCAAGAACATCTACAAAATACGGATCGGGGAAGAGCAGAAAAATCTCCCTAGACATCTCATTAGGAAATATGAGGAGAGATCCGAGAGTAAAGCTTCGCACTTTATGGTGATGGCAGCCATTGGGACAAAGGTTACCAGTCCAGACGAAGACCAGAGATCGCCAGTACAACATAGGAGGGCCTATGGGACAGTACGTGATAGGTCAGATTTACCCAACGACAGGAGGAGGGAAATCGCACGTCAGGGAAAGGACAAGAGGGTAACCTGCAATAGTAACCAAGTTCAAAAGGGGTGGGTAACGTCGGGAAAGGCGAGAAATACCCAGGACTCCAACCGAAGATTGGCTGACCAGATACAATATCGCCCAAGATGGTCCTGGAAGCAAAAGTCCAGGAGATTTGGGAAAGACGACTCGGTCCAACGAGGACGAGGGGGAACATCCCCAGAGGCAAAGCCGGGGGAAACCAAGAGGACATGGAAGCAGTGTTACAATCAGGATGGGACGATCCGTCTGTATTGTGAGCCATCGCTTACGCCAGTGGAAAGGAGGTCGACTGAACGTACAGGAGCGATGAGCCAACACTAGTTTCAGTCATGAGTAGTATGGTAGGGTGCATATGAGGTCGCCTACTGGATGAGGTGTTGATCCATGTGAGGATCCAATCATATCATAAACACGTGATGTTAATAGCTACTTCGCAGAAGCTCAACGCACGGTGGATGTGATGGTCGTTGTTGATGCAACAGGACAACTTCTCAGTGGAAGATCAATGGTAAGGAGAATGTAGGAGCGGATTTTCTTATCTAGACATCCAACTCCAGAGGAAGAGGAATAAGTTGGAGGATCATAGGAATCAAAACTACAGGGATGAAGAGTCGACGCGGTCAACTCTCTTAAGAGGGGGCCTATGTCACGGAAAAAACTGCAGTTTAGTGATTCCTTGATAACACACATATTAAAATACAAGGAAGAAGGAGGGTTAACAATCGTGTACTTCATTCTGAGAGGAGGACGAATAAAAGATCATTGACCGACACAGATATGAAAATAGGATACAGGTGTTCGTAAAGTTCATTGCTTGACGATCTGACGGACACGGAGAAACGGGACGATCGCGCTGGAGACACACGACCGGAGAAAACGATCAACGAGTGAAGTTGCTTTGAAGTATTCGCGTGCGGGGAAACTCAGGGAACAGCGTAACAACGGAGGACACGAACAACTAACCACTACGTGATTTCTCCGCTGTTTGACGGGCAGGATACGGCAAAATTTGATTGTAGATCAAACAATCACCGAAGGATTGGACACTTGTTATAAATAAGTAGCAACAAGACAATGTGAAAGACAATCACATAAACAGTAATATGAAGCAGACTTAAATCACCTGATTTAATGTTTATTACCCAGGTTCTACTACACAGCCTGACCTATCAAAGAAGATAAACCAGTACATCTCTTGTACAGAGAAAGCAGTGTTGATAATACAGGAAAGACCTTTTAATTTAATCAGGCACTTCACAGGTGCAGTGAAAATATGTCACTATAGCAAATGCAAAGTGGGTGACTTAACGAATGTCAAAAAAACAGGTTTTGGTGAACCTTAGAGAAAGAACTTTATTCAAGCATAGAAAATGGGATAAAACATTGTCATTGAGTACTCACCTAAACGAAACAGGGAAGAACCCTAGACCAGTGTACCTATATTCAGAAAACGGTTAAATAACTGTGGACAGGTGTGAGGTGTTTTCACTGATGGATTATAACAACATAAAACGGAAAACTCTGTCTACGGAAAGGACTTACCGTGATCACATTACTGTACGGTGTTACTGTGGTGAACAATTTGTTTGTTTTTCAAGAATTGGATTAAGTCAAGACTCAAGCTGAACGAATCATACCGGGTGAGAACGTTCTAATTCTGTGTTTGATGTCTGATGTTTTGGCCTTTTGAATATGCTGGAGAAGATTACGAAGACTAACATCTAAAAGTCCTATCTTGCAGTCACCTTAGCAGACATTACCAACTACAGATACACATTCAATACATACAACTGACATAGTTTTTATTAATAAATCTTTTATTTATCGTTGAAAGGAACTGTTGTCAGGGTATGTTATGAAGGAGAGAGAGAGAGAGAGAGAGAGAGAGAGAGAGAGAGAGAGAGAGAGAGAGAGTGAAAGAAATAGATATATGGAAGGGAAGACAGAAGGGAGGAGTGTAGACAGAAGTCAGTCAATAATCCCAACAGAGAATAAAGTTGAAGATGTGCTTGTTGATTCCACATTCCTCCCGGGTAAACAAGTGACAGTTGTATGCAACCGATCTGACCTCAAAGTATTGGAGTTGAAACCCGTCGACTTTAGAACACAACGCGCGGAGACGAGTCCCAGTTTTAACTTAGTCCCGTTTTGACTCTTATCTTAAACGTTTTGTTTACTTTTTGAATTTTTCTTTTTTACATTTTAAATTTTCTTTTTGAAATTTTAACTTTTAAAAACTTTTTAATATCTTACATTTTTGAAACATTAAACACTTGTTACTTCTTTAACTTTAAGTTTCTGACTTTAAATTTTTCAAACATTTTGAAAGTTAAAACATTTTAAAAATGTTTTTTAAAATCTTACATTTCTAAAACTTTTAACACTTGTTACTTCTTTAACTTTAACTTTCTGACATTTTAAAACTTGAAAAAAAATTTGAAATGTTTAATTTAAACCAAACAATTTAAATTCTTAACCTTTTTAAACTTATCAATCGACCGACTGGCCGCTTTTCCAATCATCTGTAAATGTTAAAAACATTAAATTAGAATATATTTGTCTCGCATTGGCTGCCGTTAGAAACATCAATCCTCTAACCTGACGCTGGGACCTCTAACCTGTCACCTTCACACGGCACCTCGCTGCAGCAACAAGTGTACTCCGAGGTATGACTAAGTAGCCATAGGGCACCTATCATACTCACGTCACCATCTTTACACACTGTTGATACATTACCCTTCTACCACACGACACCACACCATAGCCATGTCTCTTAACAATCATCTTTTAATTTTCTCCACTCCCAGCTTAGCTACGACGCCATCCCGTGGAAGAGCATTGTACTCTTAACCATTACACACCACCAATTGTCCCACCTCCCTCACGCCTCCCACCTCAATCCCGATAGTCATCTCGGCCACTATGACTCCACCCACCACCCTGTCTCTCAACAATGAATCGCCCTCTTTTAATTTTTCCAACCTCCCCGACCCCACCACTTAACAGCCATCCAAAATCTTCCCAACCTCCACCACCCCACTACAACCAATAATATCCGCCGTGCTGATAAATTCAATTTTTAAATTAACATCAAGGGATGTAATATTGCCAAAAACTAGTCGAGTGGTTATTCATGAGTTATATCATTTTGGCTCTGCCTTCTGATTGCGGAGCCAGTTTTGAGCGGAACCGCGTGACTTCACATAGAGCTATATAAGGAAATACTATGCGGAGGTCCATCTTTTGGCTCCTAATTTCGTGGGAGGGGTGTATAAACCTCCTGACATACTACTTATGAATGTAATTTTTTTTCAGCATATGTGTCACTTAACATTAACAAACGGCAAGACTCTGTGATATTCACAAACAAAAGAAACACACATTACAACTTGTAAATACACAATGATTTGTATGAAATAAACGTTTGAATAAAATATCTTACTTTCACGTGTTACTGGTTCACCAAATAAATGAGGTGGAGAATGATAAATCTGATGTGCATGTCGCCAACGGTAATTCAAGAGAGTTGGTCTCAGACTGGCTATCTTACATCCAGAAAAAAAAAGCAGCCAACATCTAACCAACCATGAACTGACTTAGCATTCGTGATTGTGGGTCTGTCCTCTTCTTGAAGGCTTCAGGGAAAATGCAGAAGACTATGAAAAAGAAGAAGAAGAAGAAGAAGAAGAAGAAGAAGAAGAATAGATATGTCTACTTCAGTACGCCTGTAGCCTTCTCTAGCAATGATTTGATATAATTCTGAAGAGGATAACGTTTGTAATTATATCTTCACTTGTCAACTCAACTTACAATACATTAGGCTGGACATAGATAAATGTAACTGTTCCTTTCACTCTAGGCAGACAATAGCAAAACTGAAGTTCATACTGCTGATACACATGAACAGTCAGTCTCCCATGAGAAACATACTCGACGATGGAATCAATCATGCACGATGTAGAACATTCATCGAGGCACACTCTCCCTAGTTCAGTGTTTCCCAACGTGGGGCCCACGCCCCACAGGGGGGCAATTCGATTGTTAAGGGGGGCAATTCGAAAATGGAAGAAATCGGCTGGATATAACAAAACGGGGAGACTTGAGAATGAAGTTAACTAAATTGGAACCTGACATAAAATCTCTTTGCAGCAAGCATCAAGCGCAAGGATCTCACTAAATTTAAATAATAAATAATTACTAATAATTAAAATAATATAGAAAAATCTTTCATTAAAATTATTGTGTACTTGAATTGCAGTTCTCCATTATCTTCTTCTTCTTCTTCAGCATTCCGAGCCATTGAGGTTCTTTGCTGCAGATACAATCCGTCTCCATTCGTCTCTCTGGTTGACCTTCTCTTGCCAGTCGTTGATTCCAAGTGCTTGTAGGTCTGTATGTATATTATCTCTCCACCGTCTTCTTGGTCTACCTCGGGGTCTACGGTCATTTATTTCTTGAGTGTAAGCGAGTTTTGTTTCCCTATTATCTTCCATTCTTTCTATATGCCCCAGCCATTGCAGTCTATTAGCCTTCATGATACCAGTGATTAGCGGGGACTTAAACAGATCATAAATGTCTTTGTTACTTCTTCTTTCCACTCTCCACTTTGTGTATCCCTAATGGGCCCAAAGATGCGTCTTAAGACTTTGTTCTCAAAGGTTTGTAACAAGGCTTCGTCTCCTTTAGTTGTACTCCAGGTTTCAGAGCCATACAGCACAACTGGTCTAATCAGTGTTTTGTATATTGTAGTTCTCCATTATATGTTTTGAAAATTTACTTACTGTGTTTGCTCAATAATTTCCTAGTGATTCCTTCCTAAAACCTATCATTCAAGTTTCTTTAGTGAACATTTCAATTTTTGAATAGTACAAATTGTGTATATGTTTGGGGGGAGGGGGGGGGGGGAGAGGGCATAAGAATTTTAGATTTAGAAAGGCTTGTGTGGGGCATAGCACAAAAAAGGTTGGGAAACACTGCCCTAGTTGATCTCCAGGCCGGATCAGCTTCAAGCTTCGACTCCCGTCATGACTCTGGCGATTTAACAGAACAACAAACACCCTCTCATGATTCTCGACGTTTCCCGGTGAACTGTTGTAATCTTTTTCCTTAACGCTAATCCTATCTTCTAAGCTCGTTTCGTGATTTACCCTAGGACTTCCTTATTACTCGACCTCCTAGGCCGACGTTGTGGTGTAGTGGTTAGACAGGTGGTCTAAGGTTTGATCCGCAGTAAGGTCGACCCAGCCCAGAATGTTTACCAACACATGTGTCTTGTTTGGAGCGTTCGCTCGCTTTGAACTCAAGCGTAGTCCATACTCGTGCACCTACTTCTAGTGAACTGGGTTGGTTTTCTACATGTCGCCCAGCTTTTCATATTACAAGTGTCCTTCGCAATCAGGCCATCCCATTCTGACTTCAGAGTTATAGGCTGTATTTTTAATGACTGCGCAGTGTTTGAAAATATTGCCGGTCCAAGCTTTGTATTCACCCTCTGTAAAGTTCATGCAACATAATACGTAAATACAGGACGTTTACTTAACCCCGCTCTCATCTCTACCTGACAGCCCGCTTATTTAGAATTGATCAAACACTTTTTATTTCCGATAAGTTAAATATAGTATCTTATTCGCCTACAGGTCATGTTATCAGTAAAAGCATGTAAATACGTAAACATGTTTCTATTTGATCGTGTATTTTTCTTTCCTGATAAATTTATAAATAGTAAATATTGCTGCAAGTTGTTATAGAAATTCGTCTAAAAATAACACAAAATAGTAAAGGTTTAAGGCCTTGAATTCTATTCATCTTACACGGTACACTTGATAAATGGTTATCAAATGTCTGTAAATCGCGACCACAGAAACAAAATGAAAATGTTAGTGGCTCTACGCTAAAATATTATGTGACAGTAAATGTAATTAACAATGATAGACATCTAACAGTGTTTCATTCCAAACATACAATTCAATTCCTTAACTTAACTCAGTTTTTCATTCCAAACATAAAACTCAATTCCTTTGCTAATTCCAAACAAAATATTAACTTTCTTAACTAAGTGTTTCATTCCAAAGCATAACATTCAATTCCTTAACTCAGTATTGCATTCCAATCATAACGTTAAGTTCTTTCACTCTAAGTTGTTCCGCAATGCTTGTAACGATCTCCAGTGTGTAAGCTTATATCTTAGCAGTGTAAATTTAGATAAATTTAGATAAATTTAGATTTAAATTCATGCAGGCTCTAGCGCAGTGGTTCTCAACCGGTGGGGAATTCCCCCCCCCCAGGGGGGAATTTTAGGGTTTCCAGAGGGGGGGGGGGAATGAAAACCATTTCAAGATCGCGTTAATACAAGAACCGATTACTTGATATTGTTTTTCCTTCATACTTTACAGTTATGTACGTCTCATCCTTCTAAAATTCAATTTATCAAGTAAATAGACCCACAAATCATGTTTTATGTGGATGTCTAGACTTGTTTTAGTATATGCTATTCAATTTACCTTCCATTTTTACGTATACTGTGTAGGGGTGGGAGGATTGTTATATAGGAAATATGAAAGGGGGGGGGAATGACGTTCTGAAAATATGGTGAAGGGGGGCACGGGCCAAAAAAGGTTGAGAACCACTGCTCTAGCGGATACTCTGCCTGGCCCCACAAACCGAACTTCCACCGAGAGATGAAGTCATTTTCGCGACACCATCTACAATACAGCACTATCAACATTTGGCAAGAAGCAAACTAAATCAACCTCTCCCAGTCCTGGAGAGAAAGAGACATGCATTTTCAATGTATAAAACATCACCTTCAGAGAAAACATTGCAGACACTGGAAATATAAGAGGAATGTACGAGGGTATCAAGCAAGCTGTCGGTCCATCAAAAAATAAGATGGCCCCTTTACGATCAACTGAGGGGGTAATCACAATAGATCGAGCAAAACAAATGGATCGCTGGGTAGAACACTACTCAGAGCTATACTCAGTGGATAACATTGTCAGCGAAGAAGCTCTGGAAGCCATCGATCAACAGTCCGCCATGCATGTTCTGGATAACGAACCTTGCCTCACAGAAATCAGCGAAGCATTAGACTCTCTCAAATCCGGCAAGGCACCTGGAAAAGATAGTATTCCACCTGAAATTTTAAAATGTAGCAAAGAAACAATCATCCCAGAACTGTATGCAATATTTCAGCTCTGCTGAAAAGAAAAATCAGTACCACAAGATATGAAAGACGCAAAAATCGTTACCCTTTATAAAAACAAAGGCGACAGAAGCGACTGCAACAACTATCGCGGCATTTCCCTACTCAGCATTACAGGCAAGATATTGGCCAGAGTAATCCTTAAAAGATTACACATTCTTGCTGAAAGAATCTACCCCGAATCGCAGTGCGGATTTAGACCCAACAGGTCCACCATCGATATGATTTTCTCACTCCGGCAGCTCCAAGAGGAATGCAGAGAACAGAGGAAGCCATTATTTATTGCCTTCATCGACCTCACAAAGGCATTTGACCTCGTGAGCAGAAGTGGCCTTTTTAATGTCCTTGAAAAGGTTGGATGTCCACCCACCCTTATGAGTCTCGTGAAATTATTCCACGAAAACATGCAGGGGACCACTTTATTTGACGGCTCAACATCCCAGTCATTCAGCATCAGCAGCGGAGTAAAGCAGGGCTGCGTGTTTGCTCCTACACTCTTTGGTATCTTCTTCGCTGTTCTCTTACGGCAAGCATTTGGGACTGCCACTGAAGGCATATACCTCCACACAAGATCTGATGGCAAACTTTTTAACCCATCAAGACTCAAGGCAAAGACCAAAATAAGATCAAGATGCGTAAGAGAACTACTTTTTGCAGATGATGCAGCACTGACTACTCATACAGCAGAAGATCTCCAAAGGCTCATAGATCGTTTTGCAGCCGCCTGCAAAGACTTTGGGCTCACCATTAGCCTAAATAAAACACAGGTGATGGAACAAGATCCTGGGTGCGCCTCCGTCAATCAAAATTTTAAATTACAAATTGAAGGTCGTCCACGAGTTTGTGTATTTGGGGTCGACAATATCAGATAGTCTTTCATTAGAGACAGAAATCGACAGACGCATTGGAAAGGCAGCCGCAACATTTTCCAGGCTAGCTAAAAGACTTTGGGAGAATAATAGACTAACAGAGCGTACAAAAGCTCAAGTATATAAAGCTTGTGTTGTTAGCACACTAGTCTATGGGTCTGAATCCTGGACCCTGTACTCAAGAATGGAAAGGAAGTTGAATTCCTTCCACATGAGATGTCTGAGACGTATCCTGGGCATAACATGGAAAGACCACATAACAAACAAACAGGTGCTTGAAAGAGCAGATATTAGCACAGTGCACACCCTCCTCAAGCAAAGACGCCTCCAGTGGCTGGGCCATGTATCTCGAATGAAGGATGAACGTATTCCCAAAGATCTCCTATACGGAGAACTATCCACAGGAAATAGACCAACCCGAAGACCCCAAATGCGATATAGGGATGTGTGTAAACAAGATATGAAAACCCTTGGAATAGATCCAGACACGTCGGAAAGAGTTGCAACAGACAGATGCTCCTGGAGAAGAGATGTACGAAACGGACTGGTGCTCTTTGAGCTTAATCTGATCCAACAAACTGAGGATAGGCGGCACAGGCTTAAAACGCAGTCACTTACTGCGGGACTTGCCTCGTCTTACAGATGCGGAAACTGTGACAGGGATTGTAACTCTCGCATTGGACTATACAGTCACCAGCGGTGCTGCCTGGCACCTCCCAAGCGGCACAACTCTATAGTCCTTCAGGACTGAAAGAGGCCTACTACTACTACTAAATTTAGATAGAAGTATCAGTTATCAGTTATCAGTTGGGGCATCTTCATTGCACTCCGGACAGGTCCATAGGTGCTCAGTCCCCCCCCCCCCCACCCCCCAGCATATGCATCAGCGTTCGGTGGCTAAAAGTGCCAGTTCTGTGTTGGGTAGATAAAAGTACTTAACTATAAATAACTCGACGGGTTTTCCCTGTGTAGTGATATACTAAAAATACATCCATACTTCAAGAGCTGAATATTGAAGACGGTTGGCTATTAGTATTAGAGACGATAAAACAAGGAAAATTGAACATATTTTGGTCACTTGAAACGTCACGAAAGTTTGGAGAGAACAATAATCGAGGGGTATATGCACGGGAAGAGAGGAAGAGGAAGGCCAAAGAGAAAATGGGGGAAGGATGCGGCGGATAATCTCCGGATGGGTGTATCGGACGCGGGACATCTTGCTTATGATCGAGAGGTTTTCCAGAAGATTGTTATGGGAGCGAGGTTCTGCAAAGGTCATGCTACTGAATGAATGAGGGAATGAGTGACATACTGGCAAGATCGAGGGGAAGAGAACAAGGGGAAAGCAGAGAAGTAAATACCTGGATGGCTTGGCGCTTGGTATGGTCGGGACACTGAGCTGATTTACGACTCTGGTGATCGAGAGAAATGGCGAAACCTGACTGCCCACGCATGGAACATGATGGATGGAGTGACATAAGTTCTCCTCGCGTGAAGCTGTGTTACGTTCTATTCACCATCGATATATCGAATATGAAAGTGTTGCCAGATCTTGTAACTGGATTATCTGGGCAGGTTACTTAGAAAGACAGAGTTCGATATATATATAGCCCATACACAGGCACTCTTTCTATGTTTATGCTTCACCTCGACACCGCAAGGTACAAGCGGAACAAGATGAGATAGGATTATGAAAGATGTTTACAAACTGTTTAATTTAAACAAAATATTGTCACGCATCATCATCATCATCATCATCATCATCATCATCATCATCATCATCATCATCATCATCATCATCATCATCATCATCATCATCATCATCATCATCATCATCATCATCATCATCATCATCATCATCATCATCATCATCATCATAATCATCATGTTACTTGCCAATTGGTGTAGTCGTTCATGAGTCTCCGCAGATCTTAGTCCTTGGTGTTCCTGATCAACTCTGCTGATGATATTCCTCCGTGCCACCGTCTCTGTCTATCCAGCATCGTTTATCTCGGTCTATCTCTGCTTCTCTTCCCTCTGATCTTTCCAATCATCACGATGTTCTCCAATGCCCCTCTTCTCATTATGTGACCAAACCGCATTCTTTGTCTCTTCCTTATAGTGTTGTGTTGTGTTCTGATTTCATTAACCTCCTCCAGACAATCATTGTTGGTCACTCTGGCCGTCCAAGGAATTCGCAACATTCATCTCAGGAACCACATCTCTAATTCTTCCAGCTTCTTCCTATTTTGTTCATTTATGTTCCATGATTCACTATTAAGAGAGGAATATGTTGATGTCCGAAAATCCACATGGAGTCGTGGATCAGCTCTGTGTTCTTGTTTCGACCATGCCACGTGGCCAAGCTATCCAGATATTTGTTCTCTGCTTTCTTCGTATACTTTTCTCTTCAGTCTTGCCCAGTGTCACCAAGTTCTCTAGTTTATTTCTTATCATGACGTGCCCAACAAATGGTCACCGTCTACGTTTAATTTCTATAATCAGTTTACGATTTTCATTTGCTTCTCGTAGGACTTGCTCATAGATTTGTCTGTCTGCCCATGGTATTCTTTGCATTTTCTCTCCAGAAACCACATTTCTACTGCCATTAGATGATGTTCAGCTTGTCTGCTCCTTGTTCACGTTTCACATCCATGCAAAAGGACAGGTTCTATGCAGCACATCAACACGCTTTTTCTCGTTGCAATGAACATAGTTTTATTGGTCAGTATGTTTTAGATCTTTCAAAAGGCTACCTTTGTCATAGCGATTCTTGATCTACTCTCTTCAAGGCACCTCCCATGAGATGATTATTCCGAGATAGTTGAAACGATTCACTTGTTTAAGAATGTTCCCATTTGTCCGTATATTACATAGAGGTATTTCCGTCTTCTTAGTGACCACCATAATCTGTGTCTTCTTACAATTTATTCCCATTTCTAATTGTTTACTGTGTACAATAAACGTATATACTAAACCGACTCTGTGGCTAAGGGGCTACGAATGCAACTCGTAATCCCGTATACCGCGTTCGAAACACAGCTGTGGGCGATTTGGCAGCAGACCGGTTTCCCTACAATAGTATAAGTGCCGGTCGTTCAGAAAGCAATGGCAAACAACTGAACGTAAATTTGCCCAGGAATAACAAACAGTCAAAACCTTCTGGAGTTGATTACTACGTCATCAACTAACAAATGTAAGCGTTTATCGCTACACCTTGCAAAATGACATACCATATTATTATATAGGGTGTATTTTTAACGACTGTCGGGCTTTTGAAAATATTGCCGTTCCAAGTTTTGTATTCACCCTCTGTGGAGTTCATGCAACATTAAAGGAAAATACAAAACTTGTAACGGCAATCTTCTTCTTCTTCTTCAGCGTTCCGAGCCATTGAGGTTCTTTGCTGCAGATACAATCCGTCTCCATTCGTCTCTCTGGTTGGCCTTCTCTTGCCAGTCGTTGATTCCAAGTGCTTGTAGGTCTGTATGTATATATTATCTCTCCACCGTCTTCTTGGTCTACCTCGGGGTCTACGGTCATTTATTTCCTGAGTGTAAGCGAGTTTTGTTTCCCTATTATCTTCCATTCTTTCTATATGCCCCAGCCATTGTAGTCTATTAGCCTTCATGATCCCAGTGATTAGCGGGGACTTAAACAGATCATAAATGTCTTTGTTACTTCTTCTTTTCCACTCTCCACTTTGTGTATCCCTAATGGGTCCAAAGATGCGTCTTAAAACTTTGTTCTCAAAGGTTTGCAGCAAGGCTTCGTCTCCTTTCGTTGTACTCCAGGTTTCAGAGCCATACAGCACAACTGGTCGGATCAGTGTTTTGTATATTGTGATCTTGGTGTTACGATATAGCGCCTTGTAACGGCAATATTTAAAAAAATTCCACAGTCATTAAAAATACACCCTATACCCATCATATTAGTTGAGGGAATTCCCCAATGACACAAACTGGTTTTAGACAATAGAAAATACATTTAGGTTTGTGTAGCTCCTGCGAAAAGATGAGACATACTAAACAAGGACAAAGACGCCGTAAGTAAAATGTACTATTTCATTTCATCTCATCTCATCATGTTCCTCTTGTACCTTGCGGTGTCGAGGTGAAGTATAAACAGCGGGAGAGTGCCCGCTTATGGGCTTCATGTATCGAGATTCCCATGGACTCTGTTATTCCCTGCGTCCATGGTTTACATGGTCGGCCTCGTCCTCTGATTCCCTCTGGTCTGTACATCATTGCTTGTTGTGGTATACTGTTAGTTGGTAACCTATTTGCATGGCCAAACCATTTGACTTGCATTTGACTTTCTAATAAAATCTAGTGCAGCTATAACTCCCACTTTAGTTCTGATTTCTTCATTTCTGATCTTATCTCTTCTTGATATGTTGAGTATTCTTCTCAGGAACCTCATTTCTGTTGTTGTGATTCTTCTTTTCTCTTTTTCTGTCATGGTCCAGGTTTCGCATTGGTAGCACAGAGTTGGTAGGAAGATTGTGTTGTAAAGTGCTTTCTTAGTAGTTATTGATACATGTTTGTTCTTTAGTATTGGTGCCATTTGTCCGATGAGTTGGTTTGCCATATTGCATCTGTTTTCGATCTCGTCTTCTGATTTGCCATTTGATGATATTATACTTTCTAGGTACTTGAAACTCTTTACTATTTCTTGCATGGAAATTGTGCAATATTTTACTTATGACATCTTTGTTTAAATACACAAAGGGAATATATTGTTTTGAAAAACTGGTTTGTTTAGATTCGTCCAAAATGTTTTTTCACAAGAATCTCGTTCATTGTTAGTTATAATGCTTTTCTAATGGATATCTATTTATACCGGTAAACTGTTTTACATAATAAAAAGCATATAAACATACTAGCCTTTTCTTATAAAATAAAGTTAGTGCAATAGTGAAAGGTGAGCCAAACAGTATCACGCCTGGTTACAGCCGAAAGTGAAAGATGTTTGTGTTGACAGCGGACAGTTAAATCTTGGAGTAGACAAGATCGGTCTTGGGTACGTAGCCGTTGCGACTCAGATGTCTTGGTGGTGTCTACCTGACGTCTCATACATGAACCCTTGTAGTAAATACACAAACACATGCCACATGTTTATGTCTCATTTGCTTTTCTTTTTCTTCCAGACTCCTGCCTCAAAAGAATATGTGAACAAGTCATTCGTCCCATTGCTCACAGAATGGCTGAGCGGTCATCATAACAATGTCCTTTCTCGCCTTTATGAGGGTCTGGCTCGCCTTCATGAAGCATCTGTATCGCCTTTTTGAAGCGTCTGTCTCGCCTTTATGAGGCATCTGTCTCTCCTTTATGTGATTTTCTCTCTTTTATGGGTGTCTGTCTCGACGTCTGGTCCATGAATACTCATGAGCCCACCATCTGACCCAGCTCATCGCATCAAGGTCCATTTTCTGAAATGCAGCTTTTGCCTTACGAATACTTTTCTTAATCTATGTCACGTACATCTGATCAAGGTTAGAAATAGTGTATATGACCTTTGCAACACCAGCTTCTAAAGGCTGTTAGCCTCTATTGACGGATAGGTGTAGAGGAAGAAAACCAGTGACCCCTCCATTCCTTTTACAGTGACGCCTACGGCAATATGTCACCATGACATGAATGGGGAGGGAGTCATTGAACAATGCATTCTTCCTGCAATACAGGGATTACTTTTTGTTTGGGGGGTGGGGGTGGGGGGGTGGGAGGCGTTTAAATTTAATCTTTTCTCACTATCCCCATATGTTGCAGAAACTTGTCTTTCATGTTGATAACCTTCACATTTGTGCACCCGGGCATAATATTTACCAACAGTTCACATTAAATTAAAAAATAGAATCGTCTATTATTTGTTTTTCATAGATATGTTGAAGCGTATAACTGCTATGCAAACATAATGGAACGGCAGAACATACATCCTTTATTTTTCTGTCAGCTTGTGTTTACCTGCTGACATCAAAGTCACCGTACACTTCCCGCGTTCTTTGCGTGTCCTTGGCGAACTATTTTTAGAAAATGTAACCTACGAGAGGGCTTCAAATAACAACCTTAAGTGTGTGTGTGTGTGTGTGTGTGTGTGTGTGTGTGTGGGTGTGTGTGTGTGTGTGTGTGTGTGTGTGTGTGTGTGTGCGCGTGCGTGCGTGCGTGCGTGCGTACGTGAATATATTCTGAAAATGTAAAGAACTTTCAACTGTCATTTACTGCCAATATAGTACCTTGCGGTGTATGGCAGAGGGGCCTTTGAACCTGAGGAATAAAGGCCGCCTGGCTAGTGCAGTCGCCGCGAACAGTGCAGGTTAGGATTTTCTTTTTGCCCGCGACAGAAAACATTCCCGCACCTTACCGAGGGGTTGAACCCAGGTCTCCCGAAGGAGAGTCCGGCGTTGTAAAGAACAATTGTATTTATTTTTCCTATATAATTAGCACTGTGTTCAATGCAAGTCCTCCGGAGCCAATTAAAGCGCTTAGATTCCTGTCGAAAAAAATTCACCTGGTGAGAACTCGGTGAGCCTAACCCGGTCCACTCATATACTTGCTGGACTTACATGCATGCATCACCGTATTGGACCTTCATTCGTCGATGAATGTCTATAGGTTTCACCCCTTCACTGATCCAAAAAAAAAAAAAAAGAAAAAAAGAAAAAAAGAAAACAGATAACAGAGCACTGCTCTTTGGTGCATGTCAAAAGTAGGGCGGGCATTATTTAAACTTCCTTATGACGTCACATGCTCAACACTTTTGACATCCTTAACAACAATATTGACAGGTTACAAGACAATGACATAGTTATTGTAATGTCTATCACATTTTAAGGTTGTCATTTCGTAATAACTTGTAATTTTCAATGTTTTGATGTTTTTGTTGTAGGCAGTTTTCTTTTCAAATGCTATTTGTTATATATGATCTAGTCGTTGTGTTTGGTCTTAGCACTGCCCTAGTTATTTTAGCTATAATGATTTCTCAGGTCAACGTGGCCGAATTAATAACAGCGCTCGCACTTAAGCTTCCTGTGCCCTGGCGCGGGATAGAGGGATCGCTCATTACACGTTCAGCTTTGAAATGGGGCAGTGGGGAACATTTTGTGTGATATTTACAGGCACAGGAACGGAGAGTAATAGGGTGACTCTTTGCCGTGAAGTTGGAACGATACTTACGGCTGCCAGTTACGTTCCTCCGTTCGAAGCCGTTGACAAAATGTGTGGTGTCGGGTTTAGTGAACGCCACCCAACATTTGGCTCTAGCAGAAAGCAGGTAGTACCTTTAACCGCCATACGGTAGCTCAATTATATCTGATTAAAACATGACTAACAATCTACTGTAATAATATATAAAATAAGTACTTGTTGTGTATGGTTGATATACTGTAATGTAAATTAATTAATTACTTGTTGAATATGATAAATCAACTGTAGTAGTAACTAAAATAATTACGTGTCGAATGAGAAAAATCTACCGCAATAATTTCGAATATACTCGTAATTCATACAAATAGATAATATGACCATTAAAAGAACGGAAACATACAATTACCTGGGTACAATCTTCAACTGCTCCAACATCATAAGGGAAGAAATACAAACTAGAATCAATTCTGGAAATAAGATATACTATGCACTACAACATCTACTAAAATCAAATGCGCTGTCTTGTAACACCAAAATCACAATATACAAAACACTGATCAGACCAGTTTTGCTGTATGGCTCTGAAACCTGGAGTACAACGAAAGGAGACGAAGCCTTGTTACAGACCTTTGAGAACAAAGTTTTAAGACGCATCTTTGGACCCATTAGGGATACACAAAGAAGAAGTAACAAAGACATTTATGATCTGTTTAAATCCCCGCTAATCACTGGTATCATGAAGGCTAATAGACTACAATGGCTGGGGCATATAGAAAGAATAGAAGACAATAGGAAAACAAAACTCGCTTACACTCAGGAAATAAATGACCGTAGACCCCGAGGTAGACCAAGAAGACGGTGAAGAGATAATATATATACAGACCTACAAGCACTTGGAATCAACGACTGGCAAGAGAAGGTCAACCAGAGAGACGAATGGAGACGGATTGTATCTGCAGCAAAGAACCTCAATGGCTCGGAACACTGAAGAAGAAGAAGAATACTCGTAATTACGTAGCAAATTAGTTAAGTCTACAGTTAATTCAGTTCTCATATTCTCCTCCTCTGATCTTATCAAAGTTTACATCGAAAATCACTGATATCTGATTTTTGTGTTTTGCATCTGATTAAAAAAAAAATAAAATATATATATATTTTGAGCGTTCGCTCGCCTTGAACTCAAGCGTAGTCCATAGACGCGCTACTAACTGTTTGCGCTTGTATTAGCTCTTCCTATTCCCAGTGTCCCTCGCTTCTGAGGTGCTTGTAATTTACGTACCCAAGTCAAGGATGAGAAGTCAACATTTTAGTCTAACTATAGGGGTTGAACCCGCTACTTCAGCATCAGCACATTGGCAGTTTAAAAGCCATCTCTCTTATCCATTTGGCCACGCTGACCTCCACTGATATCTCATGACCAGATACATTGCAGTTTCTAGAAAACGTAATTCACAGAACGCAGTATACATTTTAACCATACACACGTAACTAGACACGCAAGAATTAATTAAAAAAGTACAGCTGCAGTATTCAGTCATGCCTATTTTCGCTGAAACCTGATCCACAAGGTTGCCTTGAACCCAAGACTGTCTTTCCGAAGAAATACCAGCAGTCTAGCGAGAATAGCTTCTGGTGAAGCTGCTAAGAAAATGGGATCTACAAGGATTACAATTACCAAGAAATGATGTTTGTGTCCGTTCCTGGAAAAACAATATTGGGCAGGATTGTTCTGAAGAGACTTAGCGATGGCGTGGACAAATAACTAAAAGGTGAATATGCAGTCTTCTGACCAGGTAGATCGACCACTGACCAGACAGATCCACAACTGACCAGACAGATCGGCCACTGACAAGACAGATCCACCACTGACCAGATAGATCGACCACTGACTAGACAGATCCACCACTGACCAGATAGATCGACCACTGACTAGACAGATCCACCACTGACCAGATAGATCGACCACTGACTAGACAGATCCACCACTGACCAGATAGATCGACCACTGACTAGACAGATCCACCACTGACCAGATAGATCGACCACTGACCAGACAGATCCACCACTGACTAGGTAGATCGACCACTGACTAGACAGATCCACCACTGACCAGACAGATCGACCACTGACCAGACAGATCCACCACTGACCAGGTAGATCGACCACTGACTAGACAGATCCACCACTGACCAGACAGATCCACCACTGACCAGATAGACCCACCACTGACCAGCTAGATCCACCACTTTTTTTCGCATATCCTTTACATGATGTCGCTATCAACACCAGCATTTTTATCTCTGTCGTTGATTCCTTGGCAAGATTACGCTCAGTAGTTTGCCATTGCTTTCTGAACTACCGGCTCACTTATCCCGTAGGTTACTAACGCGGCGATAACTGCTTCCAATTCTCGCGCGCTGCGCTACCCCACGTGGATAAATGGGATTACGGAGAAAGTCGTTTAACTCCTAACCTAGTAGACGGCAGATCCACTACAGACCAGGTAGATCTACTACTGACCAGGTAGATATACCACAGACTAGATAGATCCACCACTGACCAGTTAGATATACCAATGACCAAATATAGCCACTACTGATCAAATAAAGCCACCACTGACGAGAAGATACATCGCTGACCAGGTAGATCTACTACTGACCAAATAGATCCACAACTGAACAAATAGTAACGTTACGCATAAAAATACAGCAAACTATTGAAATGAATTCACCATTGTATATTGGGTTTGTAAGCTTTCAAAAGACATTTTACAACATTGACATAAAATATTGTTGGATTGCCTTTTGCCAACTTTGTTATTTTAACTGTCAGAACTACCTATGGATAAGCTACCATTTGACGGTACTACCTGCTTTCTGCCTGTGCCGAATGTTTGGCGGTGCTCAACAAACCCGTCACCCCACATTGTGTCAACTGCTTCGGAAGGAAGAGTGCAATTGGGAGGGTTAAAGCCTCTTCTTAGTGCGAGGAAATGCAACCTAAAGACTACATGTCATGGCAGGATAAACCATGCCCTAAGCCTGGGTCGACAACCGGTCTAAGTGGCAACTCCAACAGGCGGACAGTTAGAACATTGCTTTACTAATCCGGCAGCTTCGGCAGCTTGTCTTGTTTAGAAATATCAATGTAAACTAGGCAGGTAGAGAGAGGGATCATGCTGTATGGGCAACTCATGGTCTCTAAATTCAGTCCAGGCTTTGTGCTATGGAGACGTGTAATTACTTTACAAACTATCGTCTATCAAGATGGCAATGTGCCAGTCCATTATAACTACAGGGGGAATTACCACTTCAGTAGGATTTGATAATGTAAAATAAACAAATAGATACACTTAGATTCTGAGAAAGAGATACAACAAACACAGGCACAATGTACACACTCAGCGGGATCGGTAGCGCAGTATTAGAGTGGTAGCGCAGTATGTAGCTGGGTAGCGCAGTATATATCGCGTCAGTCTCAAAGTCACAAAGCTTGCCTTTAGTGTACCAGATAGATCCACCACTGACCAGATAGATCCACCACTGACCAGATAGAACCACTGACCAAATAGATTCATCACTGACCAGATAGATCCAGCAGTTACCAGATAGATTTAACACTGACCAGATAGATCTACCACTGACCAGATAGAACCACTAACCAGATAGATCTACCACTGACCAGATAGATCCACCACTGACCAGATAGATCCACCACTGACCAGATAAAAACAATGACCAAATAGATTCATCACTTACCAGATAGATTTAACTCTGACCAGATAGATCTACCACTGACCAGATAGATCCACCACTGACCAGATAGAATCACTGACCAAATAGATTCATCACTGACCAGATAGATCCAGCACTTACCAGATAGATTTAACGCTGACCAGATAGATCCACCACTGACCAGATAGATCCACCACTGACCATTTGCAGTTATGAACTCAGATCAAGTCAACGAAAATTGGGAAGGGAAAATTATTAGGAATAATAATAATAATAATAATAATAATAATAATAATAATAATAATAATAATAATAATAATAATAATAATTCAAAAAATATTTTCCTAGCATATTTCGCTGCATCTCGTCAAGTAAATAATGCAGAAACAACACAACATAAACTAAAGTAATTATATAATCCTTCAAGCTGAAACATACAACACGCGTATTCACACAGTAATTTGAATTGTCTACCATGGTAATTTAAGCTGAATATAATGACTTTCTGTTGGCAAAAAACTGGCTTCTATAAATTAACCACGATTGATTCTGCCAGCCTTAAAGGTGCCAGGCAATAAATCGTGCAATCTATTGTTTGTGTCTTCGTTGTTCAGATAATAATAATAATAATAATAATAATAATAACTTTAAACAAAACTGTAATAAATAAGCTAAACCACAAGACATCTTTCTATGGTTATGTGGTGAGAAGAGAGGCATTGAATAACAACGTGACAACTTGAAAGATCAAGAGGAAGAGAGGCAAGGGTGGACCAAGAAAAATGATCCTGGATGGATTGAGACGGTGTCATTGAGAAATCTCATCAGCAGAGTTGATCCAGAACACCCAAGACCCAGATCTGTGGAGAGACATGATCACCCACAGCAGGTGGCAAGGCACTTGATGGTGACGATAAAACCACAAAACAAAAATCAGATGTGTCAGTCCTAGTGACATTCTTTGAGAATTGCAAAAGATGGTTCATTCATTCATTCATTCATTCATTCATTCATTCATTCATTCATTCATTCATTCATTCATTCATTCATTCATTCAGTAGCATGTCCTTTGCAGAACCTCGCTCCTATAACAACCTTCCGGAAAGCTTCTCGATCACAAGCAAGATGTCCCGCTTCTGATACATCCATCTGGAGATCATCCGCAACAACCTGCACCCTCTTCTCTTTGGCCTTACTCTTCCACTCTTCCCAGGAAAATTACTTACACCTCCATTATTGTTCTCTCCACACTTTCATGACGTTTCAAGTGGCCAAAATATTTCAATTTTCTTTATTTTATCGTCTTTAATAGCCAACTTTCTTCAGTATTCAGCTCCTGAAGTATGGATGCAGTTGTTCCTTTCTTTATCCAAGATATTCTTAGAACACGTCTATAACATTTATATTCAAAGGCATTTATGCGCTGTTCAGCATGTTTAGTAAGAAGTGTCCAGGTCTCACAGGTGTATGTTGCAATGGGAAAGATGCATGCTCTTAAAAAATTTACTTTTTGTAGTTCTTTCTGTCCAACTCCATAATTTATTCAGTTATTTTAGTCTTTGAAGAAAAATAGATATTCGTCGTTTAATTTCTTTAATTGTTTCACCATTGTTGGTAATCAATGACCCAAGACATTCGAAATGTTCCAATTTGTATGTATGCGTTAATTTTGTTTTTGCTATGTTAAGATATAAGTTGCGATTTTCACTAGTCTTTTGGGTTGAGGTTATTAGGATTTCTATACCATTCTGTGATGTTGATAGTAATACTGTATCATCAGCATATCGAATCTCTGGTATTTCATGACCACTGATATTTAGCGCTTCATATAGCTCTCTGTTTATATCATCTCTTACATTTCTCATTATATTTTCGGCGTACAGGTTAAACAAATAAGGGGCACAGCACACAGCCCTGATGCACTCCTTGCTTGATGACAAACCAATCTGATGTCTCGCTATCTATTCTAATCGCTGTATGTTGGTCTAGATAGGGCATTTTTTAATGTGTTGTACTACATGTGATGGAAAGCCCATATTCCTCATGATTTCCCAAAGTTTCTGATGTTGTACACAGTCAAATACCTTTGAATAATCCACAAAACATGAGGATAGAAACATTAACCTCTCTGCACTTCTCTATTAATAAACGCATATTGAGCATGTGATCTCTTGTTCCTCTTCCTTGACTAAATCGAGCTGAACCACGTTAATCTCTTCTTCCATATTCTTACGAAATCTTCCCATGATGATTTTTGTAGAATTTTACTTGCATGACTGATCAGGGCAAAAGTTCTATAGTTGGTGCATGATTTCAGGTTGCCCTTTTTAGGTATTGAAATGAATCTTTTGGCCAAATACCATATTTTGATATCTTTTTACATAATGCGTGATAGATTTTTATGCTTTCTTCTCCTCCTCCCGCTTTAACTAGTTCAGCTGATCCGAGTCTTCACAGATGGGTTGGCACAAAATGCTGTTCGAAATGGTGGAACGGGAGTGTACATAGAATACCTAAATAATACCTTGAACACGGCTAGAGTTCCAATAGGAAAGTATTGCCATAATTATGATGCTGAAATTGAGGCAATCAAGATAGCAACAGAGAAATTACTAAATACCAAACATGGTACACAACCTGTGGTGCTGTTAACAGATGCAAAATCAGTACTCGAGGCGCCCCTGTCTGGGAAATTGCCAGTACTAAGGACACTATTTTCTGAACTTAGCAGGCAGCATAAGGTCACCATGCAGTGGATACCATCCCACTGTGGAGTACCCGGAAACGACAGATTTGATCAACTGGCTAAGGAAGGAGCAAAAGAAGAACAGTCTGATGTGCCCGTTACATACCACCAAAAGAAAAGAATGATCAAATCAGTCAGAAGGCCACTAAAATCTGCCCAAGACGACTACCACGTTATGGATAGACCAGAACAAGTCATTATTCTGCGCCTCAGAACGGGACACAGTAGATTACGCAACCACATGTATACAAAATTCAAGATTGGTGACTCAGCCATGTGCACATTTGGTTTGGTGTCGCAGACAACAGAGCGCATACTCCAAGACTGCCCAAACTACAACACACTCAGGCATACCTTCTGGCCTAGAGAGACAACAGTGGAAGATAAACTCTATGGACCGTTGAGTGAACTAAAAAAGACTGTTAGATTCTTACAACATTGCAGTTATAGATATATTTCAAACGAACGAAAGAAGAAGAGGAAGTTCAGCTGGTATCTCATTACATCCAGGTGATTTACTATTCGTCATGTTCTTTATTGCCCATGCAATTTCATCTAATGAGGGTTCAGGTTCTGTCTCTGCTGTCATTGGTTCATGTATCTCATTCATATCCTCACTGTCATTTATATAATACATTCCACTGCAGTACTCCTGCCATCTTTCTAGATTTGTTGAGATTCTGTTAAGATATTTCCCAACTTATCACAGATAACATTTAATTGAGGTTGGAAGTTTCTTGTCAATAACTTCATTTCTTTGAACGTTTCGTAATCTCTTCCATTCTTATGATATTGCTCTATTTTAATACAACAATCTTGTAAATATTGCTATTTGTCCTTTCTTGTGTTTTTTGTTATTTCTCGTGCTAAAGATTTATACTTCAACCTACTGTTATCGGTTTCGCTTCCTTTCTGTTTCAGTTCCCTTCGTTGCATTATTAATTCTAACGTGTCTGTCCATGGCTTATTTCGCTTAGTCTTGGTTGAAATTAAATCTTTTTTGCTGTTATCAAGATATCTCTAGCTTGTACTGCCAGTTAATCAGGTGTCATTTCCTCTTGTACAGACATCAAGACCCCAAAACGATTCTTCACTTCTATGTTGTATGCATCTGGTAATTTTGTGAGATCAAAACTAAATGGCCTTGGTCCCCGCGCAAGCTTTTTCAGTTTTACTTTCAGATCTGCTTCTAATAGCTGATGATCTGTATCACAGTCTGCACTTTGTATGGTTTTTGCCGATATTATGATTGATCTCCATCTTCTTTGTATTAAAAATATAATCTGTCTGGTGTTTGGTAGTACTGTCCGGGGACTTCCATGTGTAGAGTCTTCTTGAATGTTGTTTAAAAATTGTGTTGGCTATCTTTAACTCATTTTCTGTGCAAAATTCAATTAATTTATCACCTGCATCATTTCCATTTCCCAATCCAAATTTCCCTAAAGCGTGCCTCTCATTTTCATCTCTTCCTGTACATATTTTCGCATTAAAATCTCGCATTATTATTGTTATGTCATTATGACCAATCTTATTTAATGTGTCTTGCAGAGTGCTGTAAATATCTTCAATTTCCTCCTCCTCTGCTGTTGGTGTAAGTGCATATATCTGTGTGAGAGTTGTGTTCTTTGGACGGCCTTTAAGCCTGATAGTGAGAATTCTCAATCTATCACTAACTGGGTTATATCCCATTAAAGCTTTTGCAGTTATTTATCTAAACAAAATGCCACTCCGCTCTGTCCTCCGATGTATCTACTAGAATACACGAAAAGACTTCCATTTTCATTTGTAAAATGTCCCTTGCCTCTCCAGCGATGTTCACTAATTCCTAAAATTTGAATATTTAACCTCTCAATTTCATCACATACTACTTTAAGCTTTCCCACATACAGACTTCTCACATTCCACTTTCCTAGTCTCACTGTGTTTCTTAGTCTGACACATAGGATTTCCTTGATAATACAGTCGGGAATAACTCCGTCATTACGATTACTGGCCCCTGCGTCACACTCATCCTCCTGATCTGCCTGGCCTGGGTGTCTCGCCACCAGATCTCTTTCTTATTATGTTTTCTGTCATAGTTAAGGTTTCTTGGCAAGTTTTGCAGAAGGTAGTTTGCCATTGCTTTCCTTCTGGGCAGTGAATGTACTAGTTGGTGGCCATAGCCATTGTCTCTACTGATGAGATCATCTGCCTATCGCAGTAGAGTGCAGACCATAACCAACAACAATCTGTCGGCTGCTCTCACACTCCATCCACCAACTGCTATCATGGCTTCACGTAACCCTGATTGGGGGGGGGGGGGGTCTAAACGGGTCAAAAATGGTTACATTAGGAAAAACCATATAATTGTAAACACTGAATCAGCGTGATACCCCCAAATGGGGTTGAACGCACTGTGTCCTAGTTTTGAAACCTGTAGATTTGGCGCGTACATGACTGAGCTACCGTATAACAGTTGACGGTACTACCTGGTTTCTGTTAGCGCCGAACGTTGGGCGGCGCTTACCAAACCCGACACCCTACATTGTGCCAACGGCTTCGGGCGGAAGAGCGCAATTGGGAGGGTACAAGCCTTACCCTGGTGCGAGGAAATGCAAGCTAAAGACAAAATTGTCATGGCAGGGCAGACCAGGCCCTAAGCCTTGGTTGGCGACTGGTCTAGGATCGAAGCTCCGACAGGCGGACAGTTAGAGCATTGCTTTGCTGATCCGGCAGCTTCTGCAGCTTGTCTTGTTCCAGATGTAGGGGTGTTACCTTTCCTCTGGAGTGAACTAGGCAGGCCGAGAGAGGGATCATGCTGCATGGGCAACACATGATCTCTATATTTTAGCCCAGGCTTTGTGCTATGGAGAGGCAATAACTCCATCCCTGGTCTTAACTGGTCTCGGAATCAAAGCGAGAGGCAACTGTTACGGGTTATAAGTCCTTGTCAGTTGGCGTAGACATGGGGCGCCACGCGTTGCCTCTGACGGTGGGAGACACCTATAGGTGTCACTGATCAGCTACCGCCCGCCTCAAGCTGGGCAGCCCCCAGCCAATTGGGTGCTGATCCGCCACAGCCTGCCTGCTTCAATGGGTGCTTGGGGCTAGGACAAAATCTGAATCGCAGGCTGTAAAACCAATGCACCAGGTACAAACAAAAATAAAAATAGAAACCTCAAGCTACGGCTTGCAACCTGGAACGTGAGAACCATGTGTCCAGGATTTTCCACTGACTTGACCAATATTGACGATGTGAGAAAAACGGCTGTGATTGATGCCGAACTCAATCGTCTTAACATTGATATTGCTGGCCTGCAGGAGACTCGCCTCGCTGAGGAAGGGTCACTCAGGGAAAACAACTACACCTTTTTCTGGAAGGGTAGAGGGCAGGCAGAAAAAAGGCAACACGGTGTGGGCTTTGCAGTGAAGAATTCGCTACTGGGAATGATTGAAATTCCAGCAGGAGGAAATGAAAGACTATTATCCCTGCGCTTGGCAACCTCTTGTGGGTTTGCCACCATTATTACTGCATATGCACCGACACTCGATTCCTCTGATGATGTGAAGGATTTGTTCTATGAGGAGTTAGACTCCGTGATCAAGGCAGTTCCAAAATCTGACTACATTTATATGCTCGGTGATTTCAATGCTCGTGTGGGCAAGGACTCGAGTTCATGGCCAGTGTCCCTTGGAAAATACAACATCGGTCGCATGAATGAAAATGGGCAAAGGCTGCTGGAGCATTGCACCAGTAATGACCTATGTATTACAAACTCTTTTTTTAAAACAAAAGAGATGCATAAGGTCACATGGAAACATCCAAGATCCGGCCATTGGCACCAGCTGGACTTCATCATCACACGGAGACAACATCTGAACCATATATCATTGACTCGTAGTTACCACAGTGCTGACTGTGATACAGATCATTCTTTGGTTGTTGCAAGAGTTAGACTGAGACCAAAGAGAATCTACACAGCTAAACACAAATCTAGCCCCAGGATTAATATTATTAACACTCATGATCCTGAAAAGTGCTTTCAGTTTCAACAGCAACTTGAAGACGCTTTCACTGATACACCAGAAAATTGTACAGTAAATGAAAAGTGGGGTCAAATTAAGGAAACTCTTTATAAAACTGCCGTAGGGGTTTACGGCACTGTGGATCATAAGAGGCAGGACTGGTTTGCGGCCAACAGCGAGACTCTGCAGCCCTTGATTGATAAGAAGAAGAAAGCTCTCTTAAGAAACAAGGAAAGACCAACGCGTAACACTCTGAGTGAGCTAAGGCAAGCTAGGAAGGATGTGCAAAAGGCTGCCAGGCAGTGTGCAAATGATTATTGGATCAAGTTATGTGAGTCCATTCAAATCGCAAGTGATAAGGGAGACATAAGAAGCATGTATGAAGGAATAAAGAAAGCCTGTGGTCCAGTGATCAAAAGAAGTGCACCATTGAAAACCTTGACTGGAGAAGTCATCACTGATAAGAAACAGCAGATGGACAGATGGGTAGAGCACTATTTGGAGCTTTACTCAAGTGAGACCAAACTAGCGGATGATGCCCTCAACGCCATAGAGGCTCTACCAACTCTTGACCACCTGGACACACTTCCCACCATAACAGAAGTTAAGTGTGCTATAAATGAACTTGCATCTGGCAAGGCTCCAGGTAAGGATGGGATTCCAATAGAGGTTATCAGGAGTGGGCAAGACACACTCACTATACAGATCCACCAGCTAATAGAGCTATGCTGGCGTGAAGGACAAGTCCCACAGGATTTCAAAGATTCAAGCATCATAACACTGTACAAGAACAAGGGCGATCGGAGCGACTGCAACAACTATAGGGGTATCTCACTTCTGTGTATTGTTGGAAAAGTATTTGCCAGAATTGTTCTGCGCAGACTTCAAGTCCTAGGAGATCAAGTCTACCCCGAATCACAGTGTGGCTTTCGACAGAACCGGTCTACCACTGATATGATATTCTCATTGCGACAAATGCAAGAAAAATGCCGTGAACAGAATCAACCACTGTTTATTGCCTTCATCGACCTCACAAAGGCATTTGATTTGGTCAGTCGTGAGGGTCTGTTCAAGGCACTAAAGAAGATTGGCTGCCCACCAACTCTTCTGTCCATTGTGGAATCGTTCCACACAGGCATGAAGGGTATAATCAAGTTTGATGGTGCAACTTCTGAAGAATTTGAAATCAAGAGTGGAGTTAAGCAAGGTTGTGTACTAGCTCCCACCCTCTTTGGAATATACTTTTCACTTCTACTGAAATATGCATTTCGTGATCAGGATGGTGGTATATACATTCACTCACGCTCAGATGGCGGCCTCTACAATGCTCAGAGATTGAAGGCTAAGACCAAAATTAGGAGGGTACTGATCAGAGAGTTGCTTTTTGCAGATGATGCTGCAGTTACGACCCACTCTGAGGAAGAATTGCAATGTCTACTATCTGCATTCTCCAATGCTTGTTCTGAATTTGGTTTAACAATTAGCAAAAAGAAGACACAGATTATGTCACAAGGTGCACATGGGGTACCATCAATCTTTATTGACGACGCCGAACTAGAGATAGTAGACCATTTTACATATCTAGGATCAGTGGTAAATAGCAAATTATCCCTAGATCAGGAAATCAACATCCGGATTGGTAAGGCAGCAACAACAATGAACAGGTTAAGAAAAAGAGTCTGGGAGAACAGGAAGCTTACTGCCAAAACAAAAGTCCTTGTCTATCAAGCCTGTGTCCTTAGTACTCTTCTCTATGGCAGTGAAACCTGGACAACTTACTCACACCAAGAGAACAATTTAAACAGCTTTCATATGCGGTGTCTGCGAAGAATTCTTGGTATTAAGTGGCAAGACAAAATCACAAATACTGAAGTATTGGAAAGATCAGGTTGTGTGACAGTTTATTCCATGCTCAGTCTTCGTAGACTTAGATGGATAGGACATCTTAGGAGGATGGATGATGGTAGAATACCAAAGGATATCTTTTTTGGTGAATTACAGATGGGTAAGAGATCTCAGGGTCGGCCTCTACTACGATACAAAGATGTGTGTAAGCGGGACATGATTGATACAGGCATTGATAATGCACATTGGGAGCAAGTCGCCGCTGAACGTGTTGCATGGAGGGCAAATATCAGAAATGGAATAAAGTCAAAGGAGAAAATTATTGCAGAAAAGTCACACACCAAGCGTTTGAGACGTAAGATGGTGCATGATGGTGGAAATGACCACGTGTTCACATGCACCCACTGTGAACGGACATTTACAGCGCAAATTGGCCTTATCAGTCACACTCGCTACCGCCATAGTTAAAAGTTATTATGCCTTTTTAGAGCACAAACTATCGTCTGCCAAGACGGCAAGGTGCCAATGAATGAGATTTGGCGCGATATACAGGCGTGAGGTAAGAGTGAAACAAGGGTCCACGGAAAGCCTGGAATAAGGCACCCAAATCACGACGAGACATGGTTTTCACAATTGCTGATGTCAAGTTCGCCATGGCCTAATTAGTGGCCTTTAATTAAGCGGAAAAAAAAATACACACGGTACATTATACGCATGGTTTAAAGCATCACTGCATAAGGTTGAAGGCCACGGGTAACAGTATATATATATGCATTCGCTGTGCTTATTTGCTCCGAGCCAGCGAGAATGTTCAGAATTAAACCCTTCATCTGCACATATATTGGTAGAGTGAGTAATATCTGTTATTTTTCATGTTTGTAATTTTACTTAATGTTCATGTGCAAAGTCTTGTTCAAGAAAACACTAGCATTGTTAGTTTTGTCAGAGTTGAGTTGATTCAAGATCCGACGTCACAGCCCATGGGGCATTCTCATACATGCTTCGTCTTCATCTGCAACAGGCAGCGAAGAGTCCCAATACTATAGATACCAGTAGCAGTCTGATTATGTATCCGTCTGGCCTTTCATCTAGTTTTGAGTGTCGGCCAGATGCTCTGGTCACTCCCTGTAGCACCATTCTCTCCAGGCTGTGATTATCTACCCTTTCTTCTGCACTAAACACACGGTTCCAAAGGGCCCCAACCACATATGCCTTATTATGCACCAATTCTTCGCCAATGGGTGCCATCCATCCATCATGTGCCATGCCGATAGAAGTGAGCGGTTATGTTTTGCCATCTCACTCGATCATCAGAGTCGTGGATCAGCTCCGTGTTTCTGTCTCGACCATGGCACGTGGCGAAGCCATCCAGGTATTTACTTCTCGGTCTTCCCTTTGGTCTCTTCCCTTCGATCTTGCCAGTTGTCACCAAGTTCTCCAAGTCATTTCTTCTCATAACATGCCCCAAAAATGTTGACTGTCTACGTCTAATATCTCTAATCAGTTTACGATCTACATTTGTTTCTTGAAGGACTTGTTCATTGGTTTTTCTGTCTGTCCATGGTATTCTTTGCATTTTCCTCAGAAACCACATTTCCACAGCCATGAGCTGTTTTTCAGCTTGTCTGCTCATTGTCCACGCTTCACATCCATACAAAAGTACAGGTTCTATGTAGCACTTCAACACTTTTTTTCTCGTTTCAGTTGATATCTTTTTATTGGTCAGATTGTTTTTCATCTTGCAAAAGGCTGCATTCGCAATGGCAATTCTTGTTCTAATTTCTTCAAGGCATCTCCCATACGTTATTATGACTGTTCCAAGATAACTGTACCGATTCACTTGTTTAAGAATATGCACTTGTAAATTACATTGTGGTATTTCCCTCTTCCCAGTGACGACCATAACCTGTGTCTTCTTACAATTCAATTCTAACCCTAGTTGTTCACCATGTGCAACAACCGCTCTGGGTGAGTAATTGCAAACTGTGTCTATGACACCTTCGCCACATAGCCGGCTATCTTGCTCTACTAATCCCGATTTTCACCTTTCGCTCACCTGGACATCCCCCCATCCCTCTCCCCCCAGCGGGTGTCTCCCCTCCCCCACCGGGAGGCTAAGCCAATCACTGAGCTTCTGGCGTTATTGGTCTTTAGTCCAGTGACCCTCTGAACCACCACACATCCGGTTAATTCCATCCACTGATATTTGCTCAAAGACGTTTTCAACCAACACAAGGATACAGATAAGTAACTTTAATATTTACTTGTAGTGTTTTTCGTCTAGTGTGTCGGTTTATGTTTGTTTGTTCTGTGCTGACGAAGGCTGTGGCCGCAACGTCAATTTTGTTAATCATGTTCTAGTAAAGCTCACAATCTACTTCTCGTTTTTTGGTGATTCATTTATTGCCTTTTAAAGCTTTCCTACAGTTCCCCTTATTCTTGTTAACCATTCTGCCCGAAGCATGTCTATCTTCACCTGTCTCATCATACTTTGTGAGTCCTTTACAACCCAACATGCGGATCGATGCCGTGACTCCCTCCACCTCCATTCTCAGACTAGATGTTGTGGTATCATATGCCAGGCTCTTCTGCACCAAACACCGTCCACAACATTCGCCACGAACCCCCAGGCACTTATTGTACCTCGTAACACAGAGCAATCCGTATAAATGATGACATCGCCTGGTCGCAAAATTTATCTTGTCGTGAATTCCGGATCTAATGTTATTTTGACCCTATACAGGGCCGACATTTCCACAGACATTCTGACTCACTTCTCTCCGCTCTCAATGTTCTCAAGCATGCTCACTTCTCTGATTGTGTCATCTACCTGAGCCACCCATGATTTTCCTCTGATCAGCCTATTTCCCTTAACTAGGTCCAGGGCTTCATGCAAGGGGCGCTCCGTTTCTGCAGCCACTCAGAGATGTGATTTAGCCTGCAGCACCTTAGCCTGTCTGCAGTTGTGGGTAAGGCTAGGATGTATAGCATACAAACTACAGGCGTGTGCCTAGAGCATCCCAGGATCACCCCCATAGCTTCATTTCGTATACTTTTTAACACTGAGCAGTCCTAATCCGTACTCAGTTTCTGAGAGAATTAGATGTTTTTAGAGTATGAAGAACATTCTTTGCTCCATGTCTATTGCTGCCATGATCTCCAGTGAAACGAGTTCCTTCTTAGATCTTATAGATCCACATGATCCACGAACGGCAGGCTTCTGCCAAAGATGATTCCCAGGTACCTCAGTTTACTCTGTTAACATTTCTGCCATTTTTTGTAAGACTTGCGACGTCAGCCTTAACAATCTTATTGTCTAGAGAGCATCATAACACAAACGCCTTATCTGGGGTAACGACACTACCCATCTCTGTACACCGGTCGATCACTTTGTTTACTGTTTCCTGCAACTCATGCACTATTTGCATCACGTCTTTCCTCTGCCTATACGCAGGGACATTATCTGCAAAGGTCAGTATCCTTCCCCAGACCCTGGTGCTACAAGGCTTGCAGTCTTGCTTGTGTCTACACTGAACAGCACAGTCGATATTACAGATCCTTGTGGTAATCCCGTGGTAATAATACACGCCTCCGAGGTCCATGAACCAAGGTGGAAAGCAACTCTGCGAGAGTGCAGGATAGCTGCTATCAAATTCACCACTCAGACACTCTGTACCCATCCAATTCCAGTTCCAATTTTCAAAACAAAAATTCCAAATTCGTCCTCGTCTAACCTGCTTCATCAGCTGTGGTTAATATTGAGGATCGTGGTTTTTGTGGGTTTATTCACCCTAATTCTTGTCTTGTGAGTCCTATCTCGGAATGGTTATGTAGCTTTTGTGTCTGTGACGTCAGCAGTGGTCGGCGGCTATCCTTTGTGCTCTTCTGTTGTTGTGGTTTTCTTTGTTGGTGTAGGCTCCTGGCTCGTCTGGCTGCAGTCCTTATAAGGACTTTTTGTTATCCCACTCCAGCTGGGGGATCGGTCGGCGGCTGTCCTTTGTGCATGTTTCCACTTGTTTTCTTTGTTGGTGCAGGCTCCTGGCTTGATTGGTTGCAGTCCTTAAAAGGACTTTTTATTTAGTTTTATTTTTTTTGCCTCCTGTTCTGTGTAGTGCCCGTAGAAGCTTTTCGATGCTTTCACTTTGGTCTTCAAGTAGTTGCTGTTTTTCGATTGTTTCCTCTGTTGTCAGCCATGGGACGATCTCTCCGTCCTCGATATAGTACTCAATGCCGGTATGAAAGTCAGAGAATATCTCCGGGTATTCTATGGGTTTCCCCTTGAGTTTCCTCATCTTCTTTCCTTTTGCTTCCTGTCTCCTCATGTATTCCTCATGCCTGAGTTCCTCTTGCCTTGCCCGTTCTTTTTCATCTGCTATGTACCACTCCATTTCTTCGACCAGTACCTCATCTTGGCTTTCTTCGGCTGTCTGGCAGGATGTTGCTTTCTCCTTGGATTTTTTGGGCGTCGAGGTTCGGCTGCTAGTTTTGTCTTGCGTCTCCGGCTCGGATT
>JACEFZ010004625.1:0-20000 GCA_014155875.1 Cepaea nemoralis
AAAAAAAAAAAAATACCCTGCACCACACATGGCCTCACAACCTTTAAGTATGGAAACCTATAAAAGCCACACGCAGAGGTTTGCGGGTTTCCTAGCGCTGCAAACACCCCCACGACCCAACCCGTGGGTGAGCAGTTCCCCCGTCAGCGACACCGTGCCGTCATTGACATCAAGAAATCACTTACACTTACGTATAAACATCGCACACACAATGCACCCAGCGTTCCTACTTATGGAAGCCGCTGTCACTCAGTGGCTAGCACGCTTGTCTACCGACCCGGTAGGATACGTGTTTGAATCCCTTCGGGGTAGGAGGTTTTCTGTCTCTGTGACCTGAGCTCACAGGTCTAACCAGCCTATATTAGGGTACCAGGAAACAACTTGGGAAGTAAAGGTGGTCTGATGTGATATTAACCACATCACCCACCGAGGGCCGATTTGTTATAAAATATGAGGCTAGTACCATGTACCCAAGAGCCCCATGGTGTTAACAGGCGTTGTTTTCTTTACCTAATACCCAATCGCCCCATGGCGTTAAGAGGTGTGATTTAGTTTACCGTACACTCAATACCTTCATGGCGCTAAAAGACGTGATTTACTTTACCATATACCATTACATTGTCAGGCTATGTATTATTAAATGTAGCATCCATTTTTACGTGTATGTTGTAATTTTCTACCATTTAAGTTGGCATTCAATCTCACATTAAAATTATGAAGATCGCATACTGTAATGTGGTATTTCAATGGCGGGGGATGGCATTTTTTGTTGTCATACTCCATTTAATTATTGTTATGGGGTATTCAGAGCGATTAACATGATAATGAATGCATGTGTACATTCAACACCCATTAGTGTATGTATGTTTAATTTTTTATCACTCTTCAAGGACAAGATCATTGATAATTTTGCATCTTTCCAACGGGGCTTCTTTTGTCAAAATGAATCTATCTACGCTGGCTGACAAGACTCGCGTGCAGTTCACGCGCGGTCTGACGCCACACAGATGACGTGAAGATGTATGTATCTTTGTGCGTGAGTGTATATATAAACCTGCAGAGTTATTTTTCCTTGAGATAGACAGGCCGCTGTGTTAATCTCTCTTGGCGACAGTGTAAACCGATAGTTGTGTGAGTGTTTAGGTAGCGTTACAAAAAGTGAAAGGTCAACATCGTTTTTCTTCTATATGTACCTTTTAAGAGAGAGTGTTGAGGGGCTACATAGAGCCTGTACTTTTGTATGGATGTGAAACTTGGACAATATGCAGTCAAGCTGAAAATCATCTGATGGCTGCAGAAATGTGGTTTCTGAAGAAAAATGCAAAGAATACCATGGGCAGACAGAAAAACCAATGACCAAGTACTACAGGAGACAAATGAAAATCGTAAATTGATTAGAAAAATTAGACGTAGACAGTCAACATTTTTTGGGCATGTTATGAGAAGAAATGGATTGGAGAACTTAGTGATGACTGGCAAGATCGAAGGGAACAGACCAAGAGAAAGACCGAGAGGAAAATACCTGGATGGCTTGGCCACATGGCATGGACGAGACAGGAACACTGAGCTGATCCACGAAGCTGGTGATCGAGTGAAATGGCGAGTCATGACCGCCCACGCTTTCCGGAATGGCACATGGTTGATTGATTGTACCTTTTAAATGATAAACTTACACACAGACATTAATATCTAGCTTAAAATTGACCTACAGACTTGAATAAGGTACCGTTGGATTTGGTTTTTTCCAGGGCTGTCCAACTATGCAGGTTATATAATTAAAAAAGCAATTTAGAAAAAATGTGTACTAAAGTGACTAGGTAAAAGGCGCTCGATTGAGACGGTGTAGAAATGGATTAAGATGTTTCAAACAGCAAATAAGTTATATTAACACTACCAACAAGTGTGTCAAGATGTCCTGCGACAAGCCAGAATAACTGATCAAGTGATTACGATGAATTCAGATCAAACTGAACGCATTTTCGGCTGTCAAGGTTGGTTGTGCATTGTGCCCAAGATGGCTAGTCAACAATGCAAGTTGAACATTCGCTAAACATTAACTTTATAATTCTGTGAAAAAAGTCGCTGCGCTAGAAACGATAGCAGCCAACACCTATGACAAGAAGAATATTTATGGCAGCCGTCACAGAATTAAAATGCAGCGTCCGTCTACCCTCCTACCTACTGTGAGCATGACGCGGCGGTGACAGACTGTATTGCTGTAACATTTGTCAACAATAAAGGTGATTGACTCCAGGACGTCAGCGTTGTACTGTTCTACAGCTACTGCTTAGATGTTTTCGTGGAGTGTGTCACATCATCTTAACGAGCCGGAACAGATGATTGACAACACTCAATAGATTCATGGCCTTAAAAGGTGTCCTTTGCTTAAGCATATACCCAAACGATTCATGGCGTTAAAAGGCGTCCTTTGCTTTACCATTTACCCAATAACGTCATGGCATTAAAAGGTGTGGTTTACTTTACCATATACCCAACAACTTCATGGCGTTAAAAGATGCCCTTTACTTTACCATTTACCCAAAAGCTTCACGGCTAGAGAAGGAGGCCTCCAAAGAACAGCTAAGAAGACAATCTATTGTAATCCTGAAATATAAATGTCCTGCATACTAATTAGAATCCTTTGGGTAACTCCCTAAAACATCCTTCAGGATTTTCTGTTCGATTAGCATTGTGCATTTAACATAATACTTTTTTCAAAAACAATTGTACCACCTCAGAAATGTTATCACGAAATACTAAAAGTTAACGTTTGTATTTCTTGTGTGACATTTCAGCCTTGGGAAATGGAAATAATCTCACTGTTTGCATTGTGGACATAATTACGTCAAAAGTGCGCAGTCATTAGGCAATTCTTCAGAAATGCAGCATCTCTTGATTGCCTAAAGTATTTGCACGATTCTGAACAAAGCAATTTTTCTATTTTTCGCAGCCAGTCCGAGAAAAGCCTCACAAATTATCATTTTTAAGAAAATGTCGGCTTTAAGTTACAACTTAATGGACAGAACACGGAAAGTTCTTAGAAGAAAAAGCGTATTCTATTCCAAGTTACATCAGTACTACTGTATGGATCAGAAACATTGGGAACTAGGAAACTGAGTAGAAATAAACAACAAATATTCACTAATTGGCGCCTGCGTAGAATTGAGTAAATAAAATGTAATGACAGTCACAAATTATAGAGAGAAGTTGACAAATACTATTGAATTCACAGGTGACGAAAAATACGCTGGTACCGGTTAGGGTATACACACATTGTAAGAAAACATACATTTTGGTCGTCTTCAAGAAGAAAGAAATACCGCATTGTAGCATCAAAGTAAATAGAAAAAGTTTCTCAAATAATGTGACGCGAGGCACTTATCTTGGAACAGCTATAACATCTCAAGAAAGATGCATTGTAGAGATAAGAACAAGAACCGTCATGGCAAAAGTATCCTTTTGCAAAATCAAAAACATCATCATCATCATTAAGTGCCCCGCCAACAGATCCCTAAAATCATTAGATAGGAGAAGGAGAGCAAGCTCCAGAGTACTACATACGTAGAATGCTATAGTGCTCCAGGTGCCAGAAGTTTTGGCACATCCAGTGCCACATGCAAACGTGGGGTGGAGGTCTGCAGATACATCTCCGGACCACATGCGTACAACCAGTGCACTCATGTTAAGGTCGACACGAAATTCAGGAGGTATAACTCAAACAGAATGTGCGCCAACTGCCTCGGAAACCACGTCGCCAGGTACCACGGCTACCCCTACCACCAAGACAGCAAAGAAGCAATGGAAATTGCCATTAAAGCTAATCTACTCCATAAAGAGGCTAAGAGGAAATTCGAGGCGACCACCGGACTAATGAAATGCGTTCAAAGCACAATTGGAAGGCCAACTGAAGAACCTGAGATCGAAGTTCACCAGCATTGAGGAGAAGAAAGACAAGACACAAGAGACACAGATAACAGTCGTTCAGTGCATCCTGGATGAATTGAAGCAAGTACAGCAGAAGATTGTAGCCAGAAGAGGACATTACTCTTCACCAAAATCAAGCTATCAAGCTGTCCACGACACAAGATACCAGAGAAGACCAAGAAGATTCGAAGACAGACCAAGACAGGGAAACAGATGAAATCTTAGGAGGAACGACAACTAGTAAAACACTTTCTAAAAGAAAAAAACACCATGAGACAGGGCGGGAACACAACTAAATCAGGCCTTCACAAGTATGCGCCCGGGACCAAACATGTGAAAAGCCACCAAAGCTGAAACTCACTAACAGACAGAAAAACACTGACCCCGGGAGGCGTAATCGCAGTCCTATCTACGCAAGAAGAAGTACGAGATAAAACATAAAGACCCCCACTTATAACCGACCGAAAACATGACGGTTGAACAGGGCCCGAAACATCTCTTCTCAAAAATTGAATTGGATTGGATCGCTCGGTAAATATCATTCAACTGTTTGGTTAATATATCTACTCTAAATTCTCCCAGTACTTTTAGTCCTTCTATTGTGTTTTTATCTGGCTCAGCAGTTTTTCCTTTCTTCATATGTTTGTCAGCGTCGGCAACTTCTTAGTTTAGAATAGGTGGACCCACCAAGTTACTTTCTTCTGTTAATTCTTCGCTTTCTCTATCATATAATTTTCTGATATACTAATTCCCCTCGTCATTATAGCACCTTCCTCCAACAATATCTTTCCTATTTTTTAATTCTAACACGCTGTGTTTTTATTCTTATTTCTTTTCCCGTGAGCTCCCTGATTTGTCTGTGGATGTTTTTGATATCTTTAATAAAATGTAATTCAATTTTCTTGCGCTGCTCGTTTAACCAACTTTCTTTTGCCTTCGTACATTTATCTCGTATTTCTTTATTTATCTTAGCATATTCTTGTTTGAAATATTTACTCTGATTTCTTTTGTCCATCAACTTTAAGAATTCTCCAGTCATCCATTTTTTTCTTAGCTTTTTGTTGGCGTCTCTCCGGTAACATTTCTTTTCTTGTTTGATGAATGGAGTCCATTAACATTTCCCATTGTTCGTTTATACTCTGTATTTTAATTATTGCATTGTACCTATTTTTCACAGCCACTCTGTATTAATCTTGAATTTCTTTATCTACTTTCAGAACCTCTTTATTAAGTCTAACGTTCTTAACCATTTTTCCCCCTCTCAGTAATCTTACTTTTATTTGTCCACATAGTGGTACATGCTCACTATTACAGTTAGCAACACTCATTGGCTTTAAATTAAGAACGCATTTCTAAATCTTTTATTAATAAGTATGCGGTCAATATATTAACATCGTCTTTTATGGTGTCATGAAAAAATAAATAAATAATGGGAAACAAAGAAAAGATAAATACCTGGGTACCTTGGCCATATGGCACAAAGGTGACAAAAGCACAGACCTAATCCAAGATTAGTGATCGTGTGAGATGGCGACATGTTTGTCACCTGTGATCGTTTTCTAGTACAGATTAGAGATTCTACGTCTGTTGTTTAGGTGATTCATTCATTACATTCTCATATATTCTATTGTTGTTTCAGGTCTTTTCATTGTGATACAGCCATACAAAGATGTTGATAAACAATTATCACTGTCTTTTTTCTCTGTTGTCTGCAGCTGGTTCACAGCCTTGTATGCTATATATATATTTTTTTGCACTCTCTCGCTTTGAACTCAAGCGTAGTCCGTACACACTACTTCTAGTGGCGCTGGACTGAATTTTGTGTGGATTAGCTTTCCCTATTAACAGTGTTCCTCGTCAACAGGCGAACCCACTCCGACTTCAGAGGTACTTGTAAATTACGCCCCGAATCAAGGATGATAGGTCAAATACTAGTCCAACTGTCCGGTGTAGGGGAACCCCTTACCTCGGCACACCGGATGTTTAAGCGCGGTTTTATACATTCGGCCATGCTGACCTACGTATGCTATTTATATCTACTAGTTTTACTCGATCTGATTTTGTCATCCATCCTTTTACTGTTCTCGCTCATTCTCGACTAAGATTATACTTACACTTTCCCTGCGTTTATGCCATGCTACTTAAATTATTCTATATTCGTCTGAGTACATTTTTGCTGTTCCAACTTTAAATTAGGAAGTAATTCAGGAGATGGAAATTTTAAATGATTGTGAAAAATAGAAAGACAAGCGCACATGAGAAAAGACAGATGCTTTTCTGTTTGTTTGTCAGCATGAATATCATCAAGAGAAGCCAAGAAAATATGCCGATGTATGCTCCTACATTTCACAACAACTACAAGTTCAGAAAATGGACTCAGCAGGAGTAGGACATTGAAGATGTTGAGATAGGCTTAAACCCGTGAGATGAATGATAAGCACAACTCACCACAACAAACACATAGAAATATCTTACTTGGTAACCTGTTTATAACATGGGGCAGGACGATTTATGTCGTATCATTGTCAGATATCTTTAGCTGTAGTTTCAACTTCTCAGCCTTTCTTTGAAATAAAATAAACTTGTAGTTAATGAGATTATTAACAATGCGACAGTACTGACGTAGTTTCTGCATCCTTCTTTCAACATTTATCTTTGTTTTTATTTTAGTTTCTATGGCTCTTTGTTATTATTGTTGATCTAGATCTTTGTTATTTATATAGATATAAATCTCCAATTATTTATGTTCGTTCATCGTCATGTAGGAGATCCTTTGTAGAACGTCGCTCTCATCTTGGCCCACCGAAAGGATTCTCGGTCGCTTATCAGTTCCATTTCCTCACATATATTCATCCTAAGGGCGTCTTCAAAGTTCTGTTCTCATTCGTATTCGTATTCCGTAATATTCAATTATCTAACACACCTTGGATCCTCTACTTTGTGGTCTTCCTCTTCTCAGCTTCCCAGGAACTCTTTCCTCCATTATTCTTTTCTAGACTCTAATGCCGTTTCTTGAGAAGAGTTAAGTTGAATTGAGTTGAGCTAAGAAACGACATAACTGAACTCAGGTCATTCCCACGCGTGCTCCGTGCCCTCGTTCAACGGCCAGCGATAGTCATAATGCTAATGGTTCCAACTGCCATCAGAGTGAAAGTTCTCCTGGTCTTCCCTCTCAATTTGTCGTTTCCTTAAAGTATGTAGATCAAATCCATCCATCCATAAATCCATAAATCCATTCACCCCCACCCTTTCATCCATCCTCCATTACATCCACCCAATCACCCATCCACCCATCCATCCACTCATCCATCCACCCACCCATCCATCCATCCATCTATCCATACTTAATTATGTGTAGATCAAATCCATCCATCCATAAATCCATACATTCATCCACCCATTCATCCGTCCACCCTCCCACCCATCCTACCACCCATCCACCCATCCATCTACCCATCCCACCGTCCGTCCATTCGTCCGTCCATCCGTCTGTCTGTCTGCTTGTCTGTGTCTACAAACCTACCTACTTAACTACCTACCTACCTACCTATCTACCTACCTACCTACCTACCAATCGATCCATCCATCCATCCATCCATCCATCCATCCATCCATCCATTCATACACCCACCACCCATCCGTCCATTCAGCCATCTTTCCTACTGACCGTCCGACCGTGATTACCTACCTACCTACCTACCTTCCTAACTACCTACCAACCTACCTACCTATCTACCTACCTACCTACCTACCTAATACTTACCTACCTACCTACCTAATACTACCTACCTACCTACCCACCCACCTCCCGCATATACATATAAATACATAAGCATATGTACATTATCTTGCAGTTCATGTCTTTATGTCATCTTAGTTACAACGCCGTCTCCTACCCTCACCATAAAAACTTACAGTACAATAACAAGATGTGGAAAACCCCAGACAAATAAACAACTGCGCATAAACATTTTATTGCAAACATTCATATAGAAGGAATTGTATTGTAAGCAGTCATACAGAATGAAAGCGAAGTTCTCATTTCTCAACTGAAATAGCAGTTAAAATGAATTCATTACTGGATAACGAAGAAGCTTGGGTACAACAGCGCACATTCGTCAACAACCCTTGATAATTGTTTTTGTCATGTTCGCATTTTCATCATACATCAGGTAACCAGCAGGACGTCGTTATCATCACAGCCCGTCGGAAAGATTCTTGAGTATTTGCAAACAAAAGCAAATAAGTTGTTCACTTTGCTGGAAAGGATGTTGTTTATGAGCCTGGTTTATTCAGATCTCGTAGAATGCCAGTATTATTTTGTTCTTGATCCACAGCACCATAAGATATTTTCTGTAACATTTGTATTTCTATACGCATGTGAATCTTGGAATGTAAATGAACAAATTAGGAAGAACTTGGAAGCAACAGAGATGTGGTTCCTGAGACGAATGTTGCGAATTCCTTGGATTGCCTGGGTAACTAACGACGATTGCCCGAAAGAGGCTAATGAAACTAGAACATTATATACAACAATAAGAAAGAGACAAACACGTTTCTTTGGTCATGTGATGAGAAGAGGGGCATTGTATAACATCGTGACAACTAGAAATATCAGTGGCGAAAAGGGAAGGAGGCAGACCAAGAGAAACGAGGATGGATAGACTAAGAATTTGGCATTGAGGAATACCATCGGCATAGTTGATCCAAGGACCGTGTTCTCTGGAGAGAATTTGGCATTGAGGAATACCATCGGCATAGTTGATTCAAGGACCGTGATCTGTGGAGAGAATTATGGCATAGAGGAATACCATCGGCATAGTTGATCCAAGGATCGTGATCTGTGGAGAGAATTTGGCATTGAGGAATACCATCGGCATAGTTGATTCAAGGACCGTGATCTATGGAGAGAATTATGGCATAGAGGAATACCATCGGCATAGTTGATCCAAGGATCGTGATCTGTGGAGAGAATTTGGCATAGAGGAATACCATCGGCATAGTTGATCCAAGGACCGTGTTCTGTGGAGAGAATTTGGCATTGAGGAATACCATCGGCATAGTTGATCCAAGGACCGTGATCTGTGCAGAGAATTTGACATAGAGGAATACCAATGGTAGAATTGATCCAAGGACCCTGATCTGTGGAGAGAAGTTGAATGTGTCTGACCTAGACAGCACTTAGAATATCTTTTTCGTACTTTAAGTGTTTGCTGTCCTGGGGTCTCCGTGGCCAAGTGGTTAAACAGCCTTCTTCGCGCTCCGAAAGTTGTGGGTTCGTTTCCGGACTCCGTCATTCAGTTCACAAGTGCAATTTTTTCGTAGACTTCTTGGGGCGGGATGGGGGGGGGGGGGCGTTGGAGATACGGAGTTAGTCTTTGTGAGACGCTTTCTGCAGGCCGCTCTGCTGAAAGGGACTGATCCGTATAGGATAAAACCTGATGCAATGAAATCGACACTCTTGCCTTTAAATCTCCTTGGCTTTAAAATGCTAACTGTCTACCACAAACAACAACAACGACGACGACGACGACGACGACGACAACAACAACAACAACAACAACAACAACAACAACCAAAATATTTAAGAAAGGAAGTATTAACACAGATAAGAAGCTCAAGGGGAAACCAATATCCCGCCAGACATCTGAAGAAAACCTAGAGGAGCACCAGGACGACGGCACAGTGTACCCACCACCATCTCCCGTGGAGGAGCTCCTCGAGGAGAGCAAAAGAAGAACTCAGAGGAAGAAAAAGAAAACAAGAAATTCAAGGGGAAACCAAGGCAACGCCAGACCCCTGTAAAATACCCGGAAAAATACTATGACGAACACCATGAGCCGTACCATATAGAAGGCTGAGAGATCATCCCGTGGTTAACCAGGGAGGAAGAAATCGAAAGGCAACAGAAACTCAAACTCGATAGAGTAAAAAGGCGCAATGGAAGAAAATGAAAACATCGAACAGCTTCTACAGACAATACACAAAAAAGGAGGCAAAAAGACCAAATAAATAGTCTTTATAAGGACTGCAACCAGTCAAAAAAGATACCCCAGGAGCCAACACTGATCAAGGAAACCACCAGAGGAGACGAACACAGTGGATCATCGCTGACTAATTCCCTCAGCTGACGTCACAGACACAAACACTTATGTAACCAGTCCGAGTTAGGACTCACTCGTAAGAGCTCACAAGACAAAAACAGGGTTAAAAAAACCCACAAAAACCACGGATCTCAACTCTAAACACGGCTGAAAGGAGCAGGTTGAACGAGACCGAATTTGGAAGTTTTGTTTACTAATCAAGTCAAGTTAACACAGATATAAACTGGATACTTCCACTCATAACCTGGAGGCGTGTTATAACTAAGTTCCAACAAACCGCACACCTATTCGTGCGGATGGAAGTTTCCTCCAACTTTAAAACGTTATCATCAACAAGGAAACAATGGTAACTTCTATTTTGTTTTCTTGCTTTGAACTCAAGCGTACTCCACACATGTGCCACTACTTCTAGTGCCACTGTACTGATTTTTGCGTGTAGATTAGCTTTCCCTATTACCAGTGTCCCTCGTCATCAGGCCAACCCACTGCGTACTTCTGAGATACTTGAAATTTACGTCCTCAAATCGAGGAGATGAAGTCAATATTTTAGTCCAACTGACCAGTATAGGAGAAGAACCCGTTACCTCGGCATCAGCCCACCAGAAGTCTAAAAGCGAGCGCTCTATCTATTCGACCATGGTGATCTCCGGTAAATTCCATGAATTGCGTTTTAACATGCAGCTGAAATCTATTATCTAAATCAAATTTACTGACAGTAAAAAGCTCCACACGCTTATTGAAACCCTTGATAAGTTATCATGTATGGCAGAACAACAACCATTGGAAACCACAGAAAGCATAGATAACAGCTATTAGCCAGCGTGAACCGTGTGATGCGTTTTACTATCTACATAAAGTATGCCAGTGTGTGATTTAGCCCATCAACATTTATGTAAATGTCGCTGTTTTGATTTATGATCGTAGGGCGAAATAAATCGGGTTTGTGCAGTTAACATCGAATAGACAATGCAAGAGAAAGAGAAACAAGCGAAAATGAAATAAGTAAAGTAAAATAAGGTAGACGACCGATTTTCACATCACGAGGCGCATTGGGGATATCGTGCTAGCTCGAACGAACTAGTTGAGTTAAGAACAAACATCACAGCATTCGGGATATTCCCATACGTGCTCCGTCCGCATTTTCAACAGCCAGCGAAGAGTCCCATTACTAATGGTACCAGTAGCAGTCTGATTATGTTACCGTCTGGCCTTTCATTGGAATCCTGAGTGTCGGTCAGATCCTCTGGTCACTGCCTGCAGCACCATTCTCTTCAAGTCGTGATGATCTGTTTGTTCATGTGCACTACAGACACATCTTACAAGGCCACGACCACACCTGCCTTATCATGCATCATTACCCCACCAAGGAGTGCAGCCACAGCCAGTCTGTCAGCCCGCTCATTTCCCACCACACCTGCCTTATCATGCATCATTACCCCACCAAGGAGTGCAGCCACAGCCAGTCTGTCAGCCCGCTCATTTCCCACCACACCTGCCTTATCATGCATCATTACCCCACCAAGGAGTGCAGCCACAGCCAGTTCCGTCAGCCCGCTCATTTCCCACCACACCTGCCTTATCATGCATCATTACCCCACCAAGGAGTGCAGCCACAGCCAGTCCTGTCAGCACCGCTCATTTCCCACCACACCTGCCTCTATCATGCATCAATTACCCCACCAAGGAGTGCAGCCACAAGGCCAGTCTGTCAGCCGCTCATTCCCCACCACACCTGCCTTATCATGCATCAATACCCCACCAAGGAGTGCAGCCACAGCCAGTCTGTCAGCCCGCTCATTTCCCACCACACCTGCCTTATCATGCATCATTACCCCACCAAGGAGTGCAGCCACAGCCAGTCTGTCAGCCCGCTCAGTTTCCCACCACACCTGCCTTATCATGCTCAATTACCCCACCAAGAGTGCAGCCACAGCCAGTCTGTCAGCCCGCTCATTTCCCACCACACCTGCCTGATCATGCATCAATTACCCCACCAAGGAGTGCAGCCACAGCCAGTCTGTCAGCCTCGCTCATTTCCCACCACACCTGCCTTATCATGCATCAATACCCCACCAAGGAGTGCAGCCACAGCCAGTCTGTCAGCCCGCTCATTTCCCACCACACCTGCCTTATCATGCATCATTACCCCACCAAGGAGTGCAGCCACAGCCAGTCCGTCAGCCCGCTCATTTCCCACCACACCTGCCATATCATGCATCATTACCCCACCAAGGAGTGCAGCCACAGCCAGTCTGTCAGCCCGCTCATTTCCCACCACACCTGCCTTATCATGCATCATTACCCACCAAGGAGTGCAGCCACAGCCAGTCTGTCAGCTCGCTCATTTCCCACCACACCTGCCTTATCATGCATCATTACCCCACCAAGGAGTGCAGCCACAGCCAGTCTGTCAGCCTCGCTCATTTCCCACCACACCTGCCTTATCATGCATCATTACCCCACCAAGGAGTGCAGCTACAGCCAGTCTGTCAGCTCGCTCATTTCCCACCACACCTGCCTTATCATGCATCATTACCCCACCAAGGAGTGCAGCCACAGCCAGTCTGTCAGCCCGCTCATTTCCCACCACACCTGCCTTATCATGCATCATTACCCCACCAAGGAGTGCAGCCACAGCCAGTCTGTCAGCTCGCTCATTTCCCACCACACCTGCCTTATCATGCATCATTACCCCACCAAGGAGTGCAGCCACAGCCAGTCTGTCAGCCCGCTCATTTCCCACCACACCTGCCTTATCATGCATCATTACCCCACCAAGGAGTGCAGCCACAGCCAGTCTGTCAGCTCGCTCATTTCCCACCACACCTGCCTTATCATGCATCATTACCCCACCAAGGAGTGCAGCCACAGCCAGTCTGTCAGCTCGCTCATTTCCCACCACACCAGCATGTCCTGGGGAACAAAATCAAAAAGGTGCTCTCTAATATTTTTTATTGTTGAATTGAAGCCTGCCACTCTAAGTTGCCATAAGGATTGATAATGAAGTGGGGCAATATCAACCAATTAAGAGAGGTGTTAGGCAGGGATGTGTGATGTCTCCAGATCTTTTTTCCCTGTACAGTGAAAATATTTTCAGAAATGTAGAAGATATAAATGGAATCAGCATTGGAAGACGAAACATCAATAACATTAGATATGCAGATGATACAGTATTGATTGCAGACAATGCACAAGATCTACAACAATTAGTAGACCCAGTTGTTGTACACAGTGAGCAGCTGGGGTTGGAATTAAATTGTAAGAAGACACAGGTTATGGTCGTCACTAGAAAAACGTAGTACCACAATGTAATATACAAGTAAATGGGAATATTCTTCAACAAGTGAATCGGTACAATTATCTCGGAACAGTCATAACATCTGATGGGAGATGCCTTGAAGAGATTAGAACAAGAATCGCCATGGTGAAAGTAGCCTTTAGCAAGATGAAAAACATTCTGACCAATAAAAAGATGTCAATTGAAACGAGAAAAAGAGTGTTGAGGGGATACATAGAGCTGTTCTTTTGTATGGATGTGAAACTTGGACAATGTGCAATCAAGCTGAAAAACATCTGATGGCTGCAGAAATGTGATATTCTGAGGAAAATGCAAAGAATACCATGGACAGACAGAAAAACCAATGACCAAGTACTACAGGAGACAAATGAAACTCGTAAATTGATTAGAGAAATTAGACGTAGACAGTCAAAATTTTTTGGACATGTTATGAGAAGAAATGGATTGGAGAACTTAGGTGACAACTGGCAAGATCGAAGGGAACAGACCAAGAGGAAGACCGAGAGGAAAATACCCGGATGGCTTGGCCACATGGCATGGAATAGACAGGAACATCGAGCTGATCCGCCATGGCACATGATTGATTGACTCTACCCGAAGCGTGCCTGTCTTCACCTTTCTCATCATACGAACGAATGAATGAACGGGCGAACTCTATTTAGCTCCATATTTATGGACCCAGCCCGTACTTGATGTGTGATGTGATCTATGTCACGTTGGATGCTTTGACTTCCCGGAAATGTCATAGTAGCCATTTTATACTGGGTCGAACCGAGAGCACAGGTGAATGTAAAGGAAACAAAACATCCCTACTTTGAATGGGAATTTAATGTACGACCACCAGCTCAGCAGGCAGGAGAACTAGCCTGTAGGCTACCAGAAATTAAATACGTCGATGTAATCTAAATTAAATTGTAAGAATACAGCGATTATGGTCGTCTCTGAGAAGAAAGAAATACCAGAATGTAACATACAGGTAAATATGAATTTTCTTAAATAAGTGAATCGGTACAACTATCTCGGAACAGTTATAATATCTGATAGGAGGTGTCTTAAAGAGATTAGAACAAGAATCGCTATGGTAATGGTAGCCTTTTGCAAACTGGAAAACATACTGACTTATAAACACACGTCAATTGCAACGAGAAAAAATGTGTTGAAGAGCTACACAGAACCTGTACTTTTGTATGGGTGTGAAACGTGGACAGTGAGCAGACAAGCTGAAAAACATCTAATGGCAGTGGAAATGTAGTTTCTGGGGAAAATGCAAAGAATACCATGGACAGACAGACAAACCCAATGAGGAAGTTCTACAAGAAACAGATGAAAACAGTAAACTGATTAGAGAAATTAGGCGTAGGCAGTCAAGTTGTTTGGGGCACGTTAGGAGAAGAAATAAACTAGAGAACTTGGAGACAACTGGCAAAATTGAGGTGAAAAGAACAAGATGAAGGCAGAGTGATAAATATCTAGATGGCTTGACCACCTGGCATAACCGGGACGAAAACACAGAGCTTATCAACGACTCTGGTGATACTGTGTTATGGCGAAACATGACGGCTCAAACATATCGACAAGTCACATGATGATGATGAATCTAAATGCAACGAAAACTGGCAGGATTCAAAATACGCTGGGCACTGAGTTGGAGTCCATTGGCCATGAAATGTGTAAAATCTGTGGAGGGGACACTACCAGCCTACCCCAGTGTCAGTCAGTGTATATGTGCAGAGCTATATCACGTCCTTGTTTCATCCTTATTTGTCTCACCCCAGGCCATGCTGGTGTCTGGAGAAAAGAGCAGGCTGACACATTGGCTAGATCTGTTCCGTTGGGTGGGGTATTGGCGCGTGATAGTGCAGCTGTGAGTCGGGGCATTGGTGCATGATAAGGCAGATATGGGTGGGGTATTGGTGCATGATAAGGCAGATGTGGGTGGGGTATTGGTGCATGATAAGGCAGATGTGGGTGGGGTATTGGTGCATGATAAGGCAGATGTGGGTGCGGTATTGGTGCATGATAAGGCAGATGTGGGTGGGGTATTGGTGCATGATAAGGCAGATGTGGGTGGGGTATTGGTGCATGATAAGGCAGATGTGGGTGGGGTATTGGTGCATGATAAGGCAGATGTGGGTGGGGTATTGGTGCGTGATAGTGCAGCTGTGGGTAGGGGCATTGGTGCATGATAAGGCAGATGTGGGTGGGGTATTGGTGCATGATAAGGCAGATGTGGGTGGGGTATTGGTGCATGATAAGGCAGATGTGGGTGGGGTATTGGTGCGTGATAGTGCAGCTGTGGGTAGGGGCATTGGTGCATGATAAGGCAGATGTGTGTGTGTGTGTGTATGTGTGTGTGTGTGTGTGGGGGGGGTATTGATGCATGGTGAGGCAGATGTGGGTGGAGTATTGAAGCATGATAAAGCAGATGTGGTCATGGACTTTTGAAATCATTTATAAAGTGTGGAAGAACCGACAAATCACCATAGCCCGGAGAGAAAGACGTGGCAGCGAGTGACCACAGGACCTGGCCGACTCTCAGTACTCAGCGGAACGGCCACACTAACACATAATCAGACCGCTACTGGTACCATTATTGGGACTCTTCACTGATTGTTGAAGATTAGGACGGGATTAGAAGATAATGAGAAGATGTTGATTACAACAACACCAACAAAAACAATAACGTTGGCGACAACAACAATTTGAATAACGAAGACACAAACAATAGATTGCACGATTTATTGCCTGGTATATTTCGCTGCATCTCGTCAGGTACATACTGCAGAAATCACACAACTTACGTGAATTAACTAGATAAATCCTTCAAACTGAAATATACACATGTTCGCACAATAATGTCGATTTTCTACCACGGTAATTTTAAACTGACTAACATGTCTTTCTGCTTGCACAAGGACGGCTTACGAAGGTTGATTATTATAGCTTCAACAAAGATAGCAAGGATCGGTGTACCGCAAAGAAACATGGACTGGCCAATACTTAAATTTTCAGAGCTTCGCACCTGTCCAGTACAAACGGGGCTTAGTACGGACCCTGTTTGACCATGCTAGAAAGATATGCACCCCGGACACACTGACAGAGGAATTTGAAACTCTGAAGAATGCCTTAAACCTGAATGGGTACTCCACAGGATTTATAAAGCGCCACTGCCAACAGCCCAAGCCGAAACCTGAAGTAACTACAGTACCTAAACTCAAGGTATTCATCCAGCTAACCTTCCGAGGAGATGACGTAATGCAACGTCTGCGGGACAGGCTCACCACAGCAGTCGGGCGAACTTTCTGTGCTGCAACTCTAGTCATCAGGTACCGAAACACACCGATCCCCATCCCAGCAGTAAAAGAACCTGTAGCTTTGTACGCCAAATCAAATTGTATTTACCAATTTACATGCAGATGCGAGGCCATCTACATAGGTAGAACTGAGCGACAGTTACATTGCAGGGTTTCGGAACACATTCCGAATTGGTTGGACAAGATACTACACACAGAAGATGGTAGCCTAGGCAGGCCGACACACCGGAACAGTCCAGCTTCATCGGTCGGGAGACATGTGCTCGAGAGCGGTCACGTGGTTGAAAGAAACAGTGCCTTCCGTGTGTTGTTCAACACTCAAAGTAGTCGATTGTTAAAGTTTGCTGAAGCTATAATAATCAACCTTCGTAAGCCGTCCTTGTGCAAGCAGAAAGACATGTTAGTCAGTTTAAAATTACCGTGGTAGACAATCGACATTATTGTGCGAACATGTGTATATTTCAGTTTGAAGGATTTATCTAGTTAATTCACGTAAGTTGTGTGATTTCTGCAGTATGTACCTGACGAGATGCAGCGAAATATGCCAGGCAATAAATCGGGCAATCTATTGTTTGTGTCTTCGTTATTCAAATTCATCACGGGAAAACATTGTTTTGGACAATAACAATGACAAAGACGACGACGATGACGACAATGACGCGACTAAAAGTAAATCAGCTCAGAACTTAAGTGTTGGATCAGTCGTGTGCTATTTTACATTTTAACAGCAGAGCAGATGGTTCGATCATATAACAACATTGCAAGAAACAGATGCCCACATAGCGCATTAGCACAGTAGAAATGGAGCAAGAGATCGCAGGGGATTGAAGGTGGGGTATTGGTGCATAGTAAGGCAGATGTAGATGCGGTATTTGTGAATCGTAACCCAGGGATTTGAATATCCCCATGTATGACGCACACAGCAAATCGCGCTCCAGATGCCCCTTAATAATATTACGCTGAAAAGGACAAGTGAAATACAGAACAGATAAAAGTACTTTAAAAAAGACAATTTCTACGCCTAATTTTTAACTGCAAGCATACGTTTCTCAAATATTTCTTGATCCAAACTGATGTTAGTGCAGTCCATGTATATTCCTTCGGATTTAGTGACGAACTGTCGGCTATATAGTCTATATTCTTGTGTGCTCCTTTGGTCTTCTGCTGTGGATTTCAATGGTGTATGCTGTAATTGGATCTTTGTAGGACAAGAGTTCGGGCTCAGATAGATCCAGAATTTCATGCACTATTGCGTGAAACAATGGAAAGGACCCGAGGATGTTAACTCTCTCATAATAGTGCGACATAGGATCGAACGCCTAATCTTCTTGCATAAGGGTGAAGAACTGTGAGGACTTATGTGCACCAGGAAGTAAATAGTAGGTCGATAAAGCCCATGCCCAGGTACAGTTTAAAAATTTTTAAAAATTATCTAACAAAGCAAAACGGGAATGGCTATATAATTTTCTATTCTGGTATTGGGGTCATAGTCGGTGCTACAGAGTTCGTAAATCAACAATGTTGAAATTCTCCTAGTCTGATCTATAGGGGGAGACTGAAGCATCTATAGAGCGCTGATGTGCAATGCAATTGATTCTCTACAAACCAGACCAACAAACCTGGTTCTCTGTCATGATCCATTCTGGGTGTAGCCAGATAGGTTGTTGGGCTTCAAGACATTATGTTTGTTACTGTTGAAGATGCAGTGAAGAGCCGGCACTCGTCATGGCAACACATGCAAGAATACGTGTCTGTCCTTAATGTTTTATACCTTTATGTCTCAGTGTTTTTATTTTAATTTCTGTCATTTGTGTTACTTTTTAAGTCTCTTTCTCTGATGTTACTTTATATGTCTGTCATTATTGTTACTTTATACGTTTCGTTCACTATTGTTACATTATACATCGCTATCATTGTTATTCATCAATCTGACAGAATATACAGCCATGGCAAGAGACAGACAGTGTTGGAGATCCATCCCAGCCAACCTTCATTGTGGAGACAGCACCTGATCGATTGATTGATCATTGTTGTTACTTTGTACTCGCTGTAATTGTTGCAATGTTTTACGTTTCTGCACTAATATTACTTTCAATGTTTCTGTTATTGTTGTTATTTTATATGGTTCCTTCATTGGTGCTACTTTCGTTCATTTTTGTTATTTTATACATTTCTGCTATTGTTGCTACTTTATACATTTCTATCATTGTTGTTACTTTATATGTCTCTGTACTTGTTGTTTCTTTATACGTTTCGATAATTGTTGTAACTCAATACATCTCTGTCATTTTTGTTACATCAAATATCTATGACATTATTAATACTTTATATTTCTAGGCATTGTTTTTACTTTATATTTTACTGACATTGTTGTTGCTTTATATTTCTATTTCATTGTTGTTACTTTATATTTCTCTGACATTGTTGTTAATTTATATTTCTCTGACATTGTTGTTACTTTATATCTTTATTTCATTGTTGTTACTTTATATTTCTCTGACATTGTTGTTACTTTATACTTCTCTGACATTGTTGTTACTTTATACTTCTCTGACACTTTTGTTACTTTATATCTTTATTTCATTGTTGTTACTTTATATTTCTCTGACATTGTTGTTACTTTATATTTCTCTGACATTGTTGTTAATTTATTTTCTCTGACATTATTGTTACTTTATATCTCTCTGACATTGTTTTTAATTTATATTTCTATTTCATTGGTATTTTATATTTCTCTGACATTGTTGCTACTTTATATTTCTATGACTTTGTTATTACTTTATATTTCTCTGATATTGTTGTTACTTTATATTTCTCTGACATTGTTGTTAGTTTATATTTCTCTGACATTGTTGTCACTTTATATCGTTATGTCATTGTTGCTACTGACATTGTTGTTACTTAATATACCTCTCTGACATTGTTGTTACATTATATTTCTCTGACATTGTTGTTACTTTATATCTATCTGATATTTTTGTTGCTTTATATTTCTCTGACATTGTTGTTACTTTATATTTCTCTGACATTGTTGTTATTTTTTATTTCTCTGACATTGTAGTTACTTTATATTTCTCTGACATTGTTGTTACTTTATATTTCTTGACATTTGTTCGTTACTTTTTTTATTTCTCTCACATTGTTTGTTACTTTATATTTCTCTGACATTTGTTGTTAATTTATATTTGTAGACTTTGTTATTACGTTATATTTCTTCTGATATTGTTGTTACTTTATATTTCTCTGACATTGTTGTTACTTTATATTTCTACTGACATTTGTTTGTCACTTTATATCGTTTATGTCATTGTTGCTACTGACATTGTTGTTACTTAATATAACCTCTCTGACATTGTTGTT
>JACEFZ010004625.1:25000-85000 GCA_014155875.1 Cepaea nemoralis
TCGATCACCAGAGTCGTGGATCTGTTCAGTGTTCTCGTATCGACCATACCACGTGGCCAGGCCATCCAGGTATTTACTTCTCTGCCGTCCCCTTATTCTCTTCCCCTTGATCTTGCCAGTTGTCATCGAGTTCTTCAATTTATTTCTTCTCATAACGTGACTAAACATTGTCTCTGTCTAATTTCTCTAATCAGTGTACTTCTTCTGCGTTCATCAGGAGTGTTCTTTCAGATATAATTGTGTTGTGCCTAGTTTATTTGCATCCTTAGGGCGACACATCCAACTTCTGCGGATGTTTGTTGATCGGATTAACCTTCCCGGATTAATAATCAGTGTAGATTTTCATTTGATTCTTATAGGAGTTGATCATTGGTTTATATGTCTGTCCACGGTATTCTTTAAATTTTCCTCAGAAACCACATTTCCACAGCAATCAGATGTTTTTTAGTTTGTCTGCTCATTGTCCTCCCTTCGCATCCATACAAAAGTACAGTAAAATATATGCAACTAATTTAACTAACTGTTATTTCGCGTATTTCTGTCCAGGTTACCTTATATATTTCGGCCTATTATTATTGTATATGTTTCAGTCTTTGTTACTTTACTTGTTATGCCTATGTTAAGTTACCTGTTTCAGTCTATGTTACTTTAAGTGTGCTATGTTAATGTACCTGTTTCTGACTGTGTTACTTTAAGTGTGCTATGTTAATGTACCTGTTTCTGACTGTGTTACTTTAAGTGTGCTATGTTAATGTACCTGTTTCTGACTGTGTTACTTTAAGTGTGCTATGTTAATGTACCTGTTTCTGACTGTGTTACTTTATCTCTTTCTGCGTTTCTTTACACGTTTCTGTCAATGTTGCTGTATATGTTTTTTCCATGTTACTTTACATGTGTGTATTTTTATTATTACATTAAATATTTATGTTTAATTTACCTTATTTTCTGGCTGTTACTTAAAACGCCTCTTACCTTGTTGTTTCTTTAAATTATCCTATCCTTGTTACTCTAAGTGTTTCTGTCCTTGTTGTTACTTTACATGTTTCTGAAATGACTTTACATTTTGTTTTCTTTTTTTCACGTTGTTCCTCTATATGTTTCTGCCCTTGTTGTTACTCTATACGTTTCTGTCCTTGTTGTTACTTTACATTTTTGTCTCTATTTTATTTTTTACCGGCTTTGTGCCAAAAAATGCTGGGGTTGACCACGACATCCTGTAAAAGATATGCAACTATCTTACCTGTGTATGTCTTTGAACTACTTTCGTGTTTGTGTCTGTTATTGCGTAACACAGTTTAGTCCTTATTACTTTACAGGTTTATATTCATTTTATTACTTTAAATGTATGGGTACTTGTTGTTAATATAGCTATTTCTGTACTTGTTACTTTCATCAACAGAGTCCTCTCGAAAATCGATTTTCGAGAATTCGCTAGATGGCGACGCGGTCATCTACACAAATAGGTCGGTCGTCCGACATGTGAGAAGCTCATGGGCCTTTACAGCTCGGGCCGGAGGGAGAATTGTGAAGGAGGACTCTGGTGCTTTCACTGAAACCACAAGTAGCCTGACCATGGAAGTCATGGCAGTAAGTAAAGCAATAACATGGCTCGAGACACAGACATTCACTAGGGCTTGTTTCCTTAGCGACTCAATGAACATGATCAAGAGGATAGAGGAGGGGTCGATCCGAAGAGAATGGTTGCTGCCTCTGGAGCGGTCCCGGCTGGCAAAGATTAGTTTCATCTTCGTGCCAGGTCATGCGGGAGTACAAGGAAATGAGCGGGCTGACAAGCTCGCAGGTGAGGCTACTGTGGAGGGCGGATGCGCCATGGACCAGGCTGACATTCTGAATGCTCTACGAGAAGTAAGACTTTTGCAAGAACCAAGTGATGACTGTGAATCTACAACAATGGCCAGACTGCGAGAGCAGCAAATTAAAAGAGGGGTGGCCAAACAAGAACACTACGCAGGAAGCCAAAGAAGATTGATAAACCAACACAGAACTGGCGTCGTTAGCCGCTACACGCTGCGGGATTTAGCTGAGGAGGGGATCCGAGCACTTATGGACTGAATGGTTCGATGTGCAATGAGGATGATCTGTCTACTAACTAACTAACTAACTATCAACAGAGTCCTGGTTGACACGTTACATCTTTTTGCTTTTATTGTTACTTTACATGTTTCTGTCCTTGCTGTTTCTTTACGTCATTGATATTACTTTACATGTTTCTGTCCCTGTTCCTTTTCGTTGCTGTCCTTTATGTTACTTTACATGTGACTATTGTACACGTATCCACCCGCAAAAATCAATCTAGAGCATTAAAATCAGTAGCACGTGTATGCACTATGCTTGAGTTTAAAGACCGCGAACGCAACAACAAAAAAAAAAATAAATAAATAAAACTTCCAGAATACACTCATGTGGACCCTCGTTAGTTCTGTGCTCTGTGCTGAGATTCAGCTTGTGTGATCTATGCCAGGAGACTGAGAACTTATGAAGTTATCCGCGTGCAATTACAACTATCCTAACAAACAAAGGAAAACAACACCACTGTGTTAAACGCTGGCTGGTTATTCAAACGGAAACAACAAGCGAGTCATGTAGCATGCTGTGGCTATGTGAAGTGTTAGAACTGTCACTTGTAGGCCGGAGTGCACGGAGGTTAGGTGGTCAGTCTTTCCATCCCACGCGCCACCGATGAGAGCTGGCATGACTCTTGTCCGGCTTCGGTCTTCGTGCCAGAATACTGCTGACTTCTCGATCATGGTAAATATGCGACATATATTAATAACTACCCGACATACTGTATATTATTCACTATACGAAATATAGCATTCACTGTGCGACATGTAGTTTAGTTTAATTGAGTTTAGTTTAGTTTAAATAAGTTTAGTTTAGTTTAGTCGTCGGATCAACATCACGGCACACGGGTGTAACCCACAAGTGCTCCGTTCTACTTCTAACTCAAGCCTGAGTCCGGGGAAACTCAACTCAGTGCACGAACTCCGTAGCACCGGCAGGGATCCTGAAATACTTTGGGTAGATTTTTAACGGGTAGCGCCGTTAGGCTACTCTTTTTCGATTTCCAACTGCCAAGGGATTTTTTTACGTGCGCAACAATACACACGAATATCCGATCTCACTACCCAGAGATCAGTGGAGATGTTGTTACTAGATGTCCACGTGAAAAAAAATCACAGCCCTCAGGTGGGTTTGAATCCGGGACCTCCAGCACTCGAGGCGGACACCATACCTCGAGACCACTCATCCTCCCACCCCATATATACGACATATATTATTCACCATACGACACATATTATTCACTATACAACATTTATTATTCACTATTAATCAATCAATCAATCAATCAATTATGTGCCATGCCGGAAAGCGTGGGCGGTCATGACTCGCCATTTCACTCGATCACATTATTCACTATAGGACATACATGATTCACTATATGGCATATATTATTCACTATACGACGATTGTTTCTAAATTTGTTTGTTTGGTTTGTTAATTTCCTAGGGTCAGTTCCATAATTGATCAGATTCACTCCCCATTGATTGACTTTGGGAGCCATGGCAGTATAGCGACTGGCATCTTTTCCTGCATATGCAGTGGGCGTGATTTCGAAATGCAGCCCACGCAAATATTTTCATTTTTTTTTTTAATTTTACCTAGGCTACAAGGAACATTGTTAAACAAGTGAATCGGTACAACTATCTCGGAACAGTCATAACATCTGATGGGAGGTACCTTTACGAGATTAGAATAAGAATCATTATGACGAAAGTTGCGTGTTGTAAGATGGAAAACATACTGACCAATAAAAAGATGACAATTACAATGAGAAAAAGAGTGTTGAATTGCTACATAGAACCTGTACTTTTGTATGGATGTAAAACGTGGAAAATGAGCAGACAAGCTGAAAAAAGACATCAAATAGCAATGGAGATGTGGTTCTGAGGAAAGTGCAAACAATACCAAAGACAGAAAAAAAAGCAATGAGCAAATCCTGCCAGAAGCACATGAAAACTGGAGAACTTGATTACAACTGGCAAGATTTAGGGGAAGAGAATAAGGAGAAGACAGAGAGGTCAATATCTAGATGGCTTGGCTAACTGGCATAATCGAGACAAAAACACAGAGCTGATCCACGACTCTGGTGATCGTGTGAGATGGTGAAACATAACCGTCCCGCCCTGGCACATAATGATGATGAGGCTCGCAGTTCGACCTAGTCTAAAACTGGACCAGGAAATCTCATGGAAAGTAAAGGCAACAGGTGAGGTACAGAAGACATCACCCATTGAGTCCCGATAGGTCTTTAAACTATGGGGTTCCCATCATATACTTTATATTCTCCATGGCGTGTGACAGGCTGCGTTACTTTATTTTCACCATATATGTTTTCCCGCTGAAGCCACTGTTTTCTCTCTTATGTGAATACGTTTTTCCTATTATCATAAATGTAGGATATATATATATATATATATATATATATATATATATATATATATATATATATATATATATATATATATATATATATATATATAATTTTTTAAATGTAGCATTTTCTGGCTGTTGGTGATGTCTGGGCAAGTTTACGTTCAGTAGTTTGCCATTGCTTTCTGAACGACCAGCACTCATACCAAATGTATGAAATCCAACGCAAGGAGGTCTGCTTCGTAATTTCCCGCAGCTGTGTTTCGAACGCGGTATGCAGGATTGTGAACTGCATTCGTAACCCCTTAGCCACAGTGACTACATTTACTCACTCACTCACTCACTCACTCACTCACTCACTCTCGCACGTACTCACTCACTCACTCACTCACTCAAACTCACTCACTCACTCAAACTCACTCACTCACTCCCTCCCACCCTCCCTTACTCACCCACCTCACTCACCACCCACCCACTCACTCACCCACCCACTCACTCACTCATTCACTCACTCACTCACCCACTCACCCACCCACCCACTCACTCACTCACTCACTCACTCACTCGTGTACGTATAAAACATAACAGTTTTCTGCATGTCCCTTACAGGATGCCGCAATCAACCCCAGAATATTTTGACTGTCTGTGGTTTAGTAGGCAACTGTTATGTCCAGTAGTTTGCCAATGTATTCTGGACGACCGACGCCTCCTATAATGGAAATCTTTTGTTTGTTTGTTTTGTTGTATTGACCATCAAGAATGATGATGACCATTCATTTCATCCAGTGGGATTGAAGGTATGGAGCCGTGGGTTCTAAGATGGCTGATAAGGCCTATTTTGGCTCGAAATGTTCTTTGACAATGTGGGCAAGGAATGCTTGACGTTTCTGGAGGAGGATTTCCTGCAGTGGTTTTTCTGTCCTGCCTTTTCTTCACAGCTCTTGCAGTCCTGGTTGCCTCACATATGACTGCACCCTTGCGTGATGATGCACGCCACGAATTTCGGTCTCTGGCTGCAGCCTCCCAGGTGTCATGATGAATTCCAAAAGCATTCAGTGAGATCTTCAGAGTGTCTTTAAAGCGTTTCCTCTGGCCACCTTGGGAGCGTTTACCACAACGTAGTTCACTGTAAAAAATTCGTTTAGGGAGCCTGTGATCTGGCATGCGAGTCAAGTGACCAGCCCAGCGAATCTGATTCTTCATCAGTAGAGTGTGGATACTGGGCATGGACGCTCTTTCTAGGACTTCAGTGTCTGGAATCTTGTCTTGCCATTTAATCTTCAGTAGCTTCCTTAGGCAGACTGTGTGGAAGTGGTTTAATTTCCTAGCGTCTCGCTGATAAACAGTCCAGGTTTCACAAGCATATAGCAGTGTGGATAATACAACTGCTTTGTAGACTTTTAGCTTTCTTTGCAGGCTTATTCCAGTTCAGGGCAGAATGTTAGACGGGCCTGCGTGCCAAATTCTTAACCTTTTGAAAATAAAGTTTGTTCGTTCGTTCGTTCGTTCGTTCTGTCCCATACATTCTTGTACAGTCTGCCAAAGGCCGCAGTGGCCTTGGAGATTCTTGCATTCACTTCGTCATCAATTGTGACAACTTGTGACACAGTGCTGCAAAGATAGGTGAATTTGTCCACAACACTTAGTCTATGATCATTCACTTTGATATTCTGCACAGTGCGATTATTCCCTGGAGCTGGCTGGTACATTTATGTTTATAATGGAAATCAACACAAAGAGGACGGCTTCCGATTCGCCCACAGCAGACTTTGAACCCTGGACTCGGCATGACGAGGACTTGAGAAACGCAATCATTGCCCCTATGCCATAACGGCGGCTTGGATTCCGATAGTTACATTAAATATATGTATATTTTCATTTAACAATGCATGACATACTTCAATCAATCAGGTGCCGTCTTTATAATGAAGGTTGGCTTCATTGGATCCCCAATACTCTTTATCTCTCGCCTTGATTGTACATTCAGTCAGGCTGTTCGTCCATCTCTTGATGCTATCTTCCACATTGTCTACCTCTTGCTCGATTGTTTTCAACCTTACCCTCCAGTATGGTTTCTATCAGAGTTTATCTTTTAACTTTTAACATGGCCGAAATTATTCATGTGCCACTTTTTTATTTCTTTAAATGACCCTCTTTTCATTCCCAGTTTTTTAAAAACCTCTGTGTTTGATTTTGTTAAAAAATTTCATACAGCATATTCTTCTGTACATCCACATCTCCAAAGCCTCTATTCAACTTTCTAATTGCTTGTTCATTGCCCAGGCTTCTGCGCCATATAGTAATGTTGAATATACATAAAATTAGAAAATTATCATTCATGAAATACTTACCTAAATGTAATCAAAATGAAGTTGCCACAATATGATAACAAACACTATCAGATTGTTTCATGAGAAATTCATGAGAATTTTGAAACACAGATCATCTCCAGTGAAATTGTCATAGTCCCGAGAAACATGTGAGAAGGCCAAATCTCAGATGACTAATTAGAAACATAATTTCAGTCGTCTTCACGCGACAGTTTGTGTTCGAGAGTAAAGAGCGCGCGCGTCACGTGTTAGCTGCACTTTTCAAATTCCGAGCTGTGAGCGAGGTTTAGCTGTTGGACGTGTGGAGCCTTCTGTGGGTTACACTTACTTGCTCTCTCTCTTCCTTCTCTCACCTTTTCACTGTAGTTAGTTTCTGTCTATTGTTGTTTTGTCTCCAGGCCTTTCTCTTTCACTTTTGTGTCCTCTCTACCTGTCACTCTTTCTTATCTGACTTTTTCACTGTGGTTCTTTTCCCAATTATCGCTCTGTTTATTTATCTGTCCGCCAACCTAGCTATCCTCACTTTCTATTATAGCTCCCCTTTCTTCCTTTCTTCTGTAACATTTGTACTTTAGTGATTTTCCACTTTATCGCTTAATTTTTAGGGGCCTTTTGGTCCCACTGTGTGCCTTTCGGCCCATTATGGTCCACCAAAGCCGGTCTGCCAGTGTTGGCGGACAGTGACCTGAATTTGCATGACCGCATCGGCACCCTGGCCAGATCAAATGCAGATAAATCTGCACTTTGGACCAGAAGGGCCTCTCTCTCTCTCTCTCTCTCTCTCTCTCTCTCTCTCTCTCTCTCTCTCTCTCTCTCTCTCTCTCTCGCTCTCTCGTCTCATTTTATCAGAGATTCTCAAAAAACAGTAATCATTTCTTGTCTGTTCGATTTTAATTGTGTCAGATTGTTCCTGGAATATTTTGATCAGTAATCAGACTTCAATCTGTTCATCGCGGAACACCACGTGTTGCATTTTCATGAACAGAAACTAAACATTTGCCTGTAATTGTAAACAGCAACGGCCAAACTTCCGTTTCGTTAAGATTCTAAGTGGTTTGTTTTCTTATGACACACATTTTTTTGTCATCTCCCTTGGAAAAACCACTCGACATAATAATTCCGTCGACTAAACTAAACTAAACTAATCACAAAGTACTGATCTACTGCCGGTCTCCCTGGTCTAAGGGTTACACGACTTTCTCCGTAATCACGCATACTCTCGTGAGTAACGAGACGTGCGCGAGAATTGGTAGCGGTTCCCTCCACGTCGGTAACTTACGGGGTATGTAATCCGGTCGCTCAGAAGGCAATGACAAACTATTGAGAGTAATCTTGCCAAGAAATCAACAATCAGCTGAAAGATGCTGATGTTGACAGCGATGTCCTGTAAAGTATATGCGAAAAAAAGTTTATTTACTGCTTAAGTGCCTTTGGGTGATTATTCGTCTTAAGCGACTTCCCACTTTTGCCATGGGCTTATATTCCTCCATAATGGCCCTGTAACATCACAACGTTAAAGTATGGATAACACTAGCAGAACTGCAGTAAAGCTGTAGAAATACAAACAATATAAAATAACACGAAGTAATGCAACAGTACACAATTAATTAGCAGAACTTGCTGTTAAGCTGTAGAAATTTAAACAATATAAAATAACACAAAGTAATGCAGCTTTACAGAACACAATTAATTAGCGGAACTTGCTGTTAAGCTGTAAAAATGTAAACAATATAAAATAACACAAAGTAATGCAGCTTTACAGAACATATTTACGGAAAACGCAGGCCGTTCGGCGAATGGCATTTATCGGCAAACAAATTACATTAAGGCATAAAAACTGAATACGAAGAACAGAAAGATGCACACAAAAAAATTATAACAACGAAAAGAATATGAACGAAATGTGCTACTTATCTCAGAACACAGGCTGTGAAACTCCGCTGTTTACCGTAATTGTGTACTGTAAAGCTGAATTACTTCGGGTTATTGGATACTAAACACCACATACTCACAGTAAGAAACGATTCGGAACTAATTGATTATGGATTAGGTCTGCTCACTGTCTCAGAGAGTCAGCTGGTGAAGTTAGAGCGCATACAGAACGAAGCTATGCGGGTCATTCTGGGATGCACTAGAGACACCCAAGTAGTGTGTATGCGTTACATCCTTGGTCATGCCGACTGTTGCTGGTAGGCTCAAGGTAATGCAGGCGAAGGCATACATCAGAGTAGCTGCAGACACAGACCACCCACTGCATGAGGCGCTGGACGCAGTTAAGGGTCAGCGACTGATAAGAGGGAAATCATGGATGGCTCAGGCGGAGGATACGATCAGACAGATATTTACCTTGGAGAGCATTAGGCGTGGAGAGGAGTGGGTCAGAGTGCCAGTGGAGCAGTCAGACTTGTGCAGAGTTATAATCACATTAAGCCGGGAGTGCAGGGAGTGGCCAGCAGGGGCCACGGAAGTGGAAATTCAGCAACTAATTCAGGACAATGCTCACTCGGGTGATGTGATTATCTACACAGATGGTTCGGTGTCAAGAGGTGAGAGAAGTGGCTGGGGGTTCATAGCCAAAGCTAATGGTCGATGTTTGGGGCAGGAGAGCCTGGCTTATGATACCACAACATCCAGCTTAAGAATGGAGGTGGAGGCAGTCACTGCGGCTCTCCGCTGGATGGAGAATACGACACACACACACACACATCGTGATTGTAACTGACTCAGAAAGCATGCTGACGAGGGTGAGGACGGGCAGGCTTCGTGCGGAGTGGCTTGCTTCGCTTCGGAGGTCACGGGTGACAAGCATCGCCTGGATCTTTTCTCCGGGGCATGCCGGTGTGCTGGGAAATGAACAGGCGGACAGATTGGCTGGCTCTGCAGAACTTGGTGGAGTATTGATACATGACAAGGCAGATGTGGTTGCGGCCTTGTGGGAGCACGTGCACACCTCTGAGGAGCAAATGGATTACCATGGTCTGGCAAGAATGAGACAGCGAGGAGTGACGAGAGGATCTGGCCGACGCTCAAAGCCCAGAGGAAAGGCGAGACGGACTTATAATCAGATTGCTACTGGTACTATTAGAGTTGGAACTCTTCGCTGGCTACTGAGGATGGGGACGGAGCACTTATGGAATGCCCCGAATGCTGTGATGTCGATTCCTAAATCAATCAATCAATCAATCGGAACTAATTCCCCCCCCCCCCCCCCCCCCCAAGTAAACACCAAAAAGAAGCTTCATCATTGTTCTGCTTGACTAGAACTATTTACAAGAGAGATATTTGGTTTGGTTTCTGTGAGAATTTCATTGGCCACTGATCAATGTTATGAAACAGGTTGCGTATCTTTGCTAGACGTTGCCGTCACCCCCCCCCCCCCCCCCCATCATTATTGAGTGTTGATGATTTGTTAGACAATTTGACGTTCAATAGTTTGTTATTGGTTGTTCCGTGGCGTAGATGTTACCGATGCAGTTCCTGATCCAGCATCCCGCGTTGGAAATACAGCTGCGCGTGATTTGGCACCAGACCATGTTGCGTTGATTTTTTACGAAATGGTATGGGTGCCGGTTGTGGGGTAGTTTCCTACAATGGTCAGTTGGATTTCACCGTCCTGCAAAAACCATGCAACATGTTTGGCCAGTATTTGGTACGAATTCACTACCACGGCCACAACAGAAGATGTAACTGCAATCACGTTTAACCTTTCATCCACGCCGACCTCTGGGACCAATGCTACATTTATATAATACAACACTGTCCAGTTACCTTGGCGGCGGGACTCACTCCTGGCAACAAGTTCACATCGCAGATGAATTATTGAAGACTAGATGCGAGTGTTTGCACACACACGTTGAGTTGTTACATGGGCGTCAATTGTGTTAGGGCCACTGTTGGTCGATGTTTGAGTTTAGCAAAATGTTTATTTGTTTTCCAAAAGAGAATACATTTTAAAGTGTGACGACATGGAAGCCGTGGTAAATTTTAAAAAAAAAAAATTCTCCTCCATGTGAAATCGAACCCATGACTAGCAGGCCTTGGTACAGGGCGCTACTACGCCACCTCGTCTGCGGGCTTGTAGAAATACTTATTACTAGTCATACATGATAATTAGTCTATGTGACGTGCCTGTCACGACCAAGTGTCCAGGGCTTTTAACAAACATATGCCACCCAATAATCAAACATGAAAGATCTCCAACTGAGACTGTCCAAATATAATGTTTAACACAGTAGTCACGGAACAATCCATCGGCAAGGCTTCAAAATAAGATATTTATTGAACATATATGATGAGTAATGGGTTACGGACGCCGTTCGTAATCCCGGACACCACGTTCGAAACACGGCTGTGGGCGATTTGGCAGCAAACCGTCTAGTGTTTTTTTTAATGAAATGGTATGGGTGCCGGTCGTTCAGAAATCAATGACAAACTACTGAACGTAAACTTGTCCAGAAATCACGAACACCCCCCCCCCCCCCCCACCCCTAAAAAAAAAAAAAAATGCTAACTAACATAATGAAATATCAGATGAGTAATGAAGTCCGTCTCTGTTATTCAACGATATAATCGTACCAGTTCAATTATATTCGAGCGCCTCATGATAATGATTGTTCCGCTGTACATATTTCCTGCAGCCATTCATAACTCGTGAGAATCCTCAATTAGCCATTGAACGTTTACGGGTATCTTTGTATTCTTCCATCCACGAACTTGCTAGTGCCTCTTTTGTGAAGTGTGATACTCTGAATCCCTGCCGACTGCAGTGTTTGCATCACATGACCCCACATTTAGCGGATACCAAGTGGATACCCGAACGAATACAGTAAGTCCGGTCGGTCCCTCTAGCGAACTGCCGCCTTTCACCTTAAGAAGCTTCCAGTCGATTTCTGTACGCTAGACAGGCCGATTTCTCCACGAACCGCCACTGACCTCCAGCGGAGGCCCTAGCCCGACTAATGTCAGTAACAACTGACCGTCAGTGGGTAACCATATGTCACGCTCAGGAAATATTGGTGCGTTATATTGCAACTCCAAATAGAGACGTTGCCAACAATTGGATGCACTCTAAGCAGAAATGGGTAAATTTGAGGCGAGTTTTGAACCATTCCAATCTGATCACGATATTCGAAGACCCATAAGAATGGTAAACTAACCATTCCACCACCAATTCCTCCTCTCTCTACCTTAAACATAAAAGGTCACAATGCCTCCTACAACTTGCAGATTGTCGATCTTGCAAAAGAAAAGAGATTCTGTTATAAAACATGCATAACGATAAGTTCACGAACAAGACCATATGGTTAAGAAGACCATGGACACCATGTTATGACATTTCTGGGCTATAATAATCATTTGTATTGTACTTGGGGGACGGATTGAGCAGTTATTTCAAGATGAACGCTACGTGTGACGTGTTTGTTGACATCTTTTACATGTTTCAGTTATGGGTTCTCTTGCGTTTATTTCTCTTCTCTGGTTTTATTTCAGGTTCCAGTGAAACGTACAGTAACCCTTGTAGGGCACACTGGTTTTTCTTAAGCTATGTGCATTCTTCTTCTCCTTTGCGTTCTCAAACTAGTTTTAGTTATATGAATTAGTTAGTTGCACGTCCTTTACAGGAAGCATTTTTTTGTTCGACGTGTATAATATACTAGGCAATTTAAAGTGAATTAAATTGCTATTGATTTCCGAACGACCGACGCTCAAAATCAACCTGCAGCCGTCTGCTTCCAAATCGCCGGCGGCGGATATCGAATCCTCGACTCGGTGTGTCGGGGGATTATGAAAAACGCTCACTGCCCCTGTTCCACAGTGCCGTTGTATATTCAAATTCAACAGGATAATATAATACTGTACATTGAAAGTCTACACATTACAATTAGAACACACACATACACACACACACACACATGCACACACACACACACACACACACACGCAAACACAAGCACACACACACACACACACGCAAACACAAGCACACAAACACGTAAACAAACAACACACATACACAAACACTCAGACACAAACAAACACACACATACAAATACACATACGCACAGAATGGTAACATTACCCTACAAGGAGACGTGGTAGGGCAGCACTTACCAACTTGCCTGCCGTCCCGGTTAGTCATGTGTTTGAATCCCCTGCAAGGCGCGGACAGCTTTTAATAGATCAGGGCTACCAGGTCAGTTCAGCTTAAAACGGGTACTACCAAATAAATGTTCGTGGAACTAAACATTGATTTATAAGGTACACTTGCTTTCTGTTAGCTCCCAATGTCGGGCGGCGCTCATTAAACCTGACACCCCACATTGTGCCAACGACTTCGGGAGGAGGGGCGTAATTGGGAGGGTACAAGCTTAACCCTAGCCTGAGGAAATACAGCCTAAGACTAAATATCATTACAGGGCAGACCAGGCCCGAAGCCTTCGTCGGCATTTGGTCTAGGATTGAAGCTCCATTAGAGCGTTGCTTTGCTGATCCGGCAGCTTCTGCGACTTGTCTTGTTTCAGACGTTTTGTTGTTACGTTTCCTCTGGAGTAAACTAGGCACGCCGACAGAGGGTCCATGCTGCATGGACAACTCATGGTCTCTACAATTCAGCTTAGGCTCGGGGCTATGAAGAGGTATAACTACATCCCTGGTTTTACGGCCTTGTCTTGTAGTTATTATGTCTTTTTGGAAGCACAATGAAACAAACTATCACCTGTCAAGACGTCAAGGTGCCAGTGAATGATTAAACGTCACCATGATTTGGGAAAAGCAGTGATGGAAGGCGTGGAGTCTGGGAGAGAGGCAGGCGTCGACCAGCAGGAAGTTGAACACAGAATTTTGCAGACACCTTGAGCATAACGTGTAGAAGACGGGATAAATGGCAAGAGGTTGACATACTTCACCATATAGGTGAAAAAAAGTACTATAATATGATTATAATATATAATTTCGTTCTGTTCAATAATGCGTCAATAAATTTCTATATTATTCAATTTCTTTCAAATATAAGCCATTCAATTTCGTTGTATACCATTTTAATCTTTTTATTCCATTCCATTACATTATATACAAGTCAATTCTACTTCAATTCATCTTATTTTATCCGATTCAGTTCTTCCCTATACAATTCCATTACATTATATACCATTACATTTTATTTATTTCCATCATACTTTATTTGATTCTATTCTATATTTAACATTCTTTTGAAATAGTATGATTAGTGCAGAAGAACTGATAGATCATCACGGCTTCGAGATCATGGTTGCTGCGGGGAGTAACCAGAGGATCTGACCGGCACTCAAAACTCCTAGTGAAGGGCACACGGACACATAATCAGACTGCAACCATTAGTCGGCTCCGAAACCAAGGGCAGTTCGTAATCCCGCATACCGCGTTCGAAACACAGCTGAGGGCGATTTGGCAGCAGACCGTTTTGCGTTGTGTTGTTTATAAAATGGTATGAGTGCTGGTCGTACAGAAAGCAATAACAAACTACTGAACTTAAACTTGCCAAGAGATCACAAACAGCCAAGAAATACTGAGGTTGACTGCAAAGTCCTGTAGTGGATATGCAACTAACTTGTAACCATTCGTATTGGGATTCTTCGCTGGCTGTTGCAGATGAGGACGGAGCACGGATGTTGAATGTTCCTAGTGTTGTTATGTCGTGTCTTGACTCAACTCAATTCAACTCTGGAACATTCAACACAACCTTCCATTCCATTCTTCTGATTAGTACGAGCAGAAGACGTCCAGGCAAGCTCGAATTATCCTGGTGTTGTTTGCTCTTTGTCTGTAGATGACGAGAGGGCTGCCAGTTCTAGAGTGAATGCAGAGGTGTTGGATTTGACCAATATGAGTTGGGAAATATTTGCTACAACGAGTGTCGACAAGTATTGACTATTTCTATATCCATCTCTGTGTAAACTGGTTGAAAACGTAAGGGATCCTCTTACATGACTAGAGGCGTATTTGGTTTATGGTTCTTGCCCCATATTTTTACACCAATCCACACTCGATGGGTGATGGGATCACCATCACACTGCCCGCCTAGACTTCCCACGTAATTTGCTGGTACCCGTCTTCCACTGGTTGAAACAATGAAACAATTTACCCTCTCCGTATGCTACTTTATTCTTATCGGTTCCAACGTTGTCCTGCCAACAGACATTTTACTACGCCAGTCTGAGTGATCATCAAGTATGTTGTAAGAATTTTGAAAGCCAGCTGTGCGATTTGTTATTGATTTCAGATTTCACACCTGCTGTTAAACGTAGAGTGGATTTGAAACTACGGAACAAAAGCTATGTGGCACTTTGATTGACGGCATGCAGTCTCCGCTTAGCGTAGAATCTGTTTCTTCATCCCTATCGGCCTTTTTTTTTTTTTGGCGGCCCGTGAAAACAATACCAGTTAATGGACACCTCGGTTCGGTCAGCAAAATCCGCCTCTGACTTTGTCATTACGTTACAAAGGTTGGGCGCTAATGTTAATACAGAGTAAATCTTGGCGGTAAATTGTTGTCACCAGCAAAGATGTGACCACTAGCAAGAACAGATCCGGGCTATTGGAACTGTTCCTAGCAGCGTAGCTTTGTGTTTTTCTCACGTAATTGATGAATATAAACAGTTATAACTTAGGACACAGAGAAGTGTGTTTCCTATTACGGACTATGTGAACGTTTATTACTATAATGTGAAATGTGTTTTTTGTGTGTGTTTTGTTTTGGCGCCCGTTTGCTTTGTACTCACGCGTAGTCCGTACACGTGCTACTAATTCTAGTACATTGGACTGATGTTTGCGTGTGGATTAGCTTTCCCTATTACCAGTGTCCCTCGCCATCAGGCGAACCCACTGCGACTTCTGAGGTACCTGTAATTTACGTCCCCAAGTCAAGGACGAGAATTCAGCATTTGAGACCAACTGTCTGGTGTAGGGGTTTAACCCGCTACCCGGCATCAGTACATCGGAAGTTTAAGAGCGAACGCTCTTTTTCCATTTCAGTATGTTGACATCCATCTGAACTATGTTAAAGAAACAAGTGTAAAGTGAAGGTTGTACAAGCGGTGATAATTATCTCTAGTAATCAGACGGTGCAAGACTTTGATGTTGTTGGCTTGTGGATTGAACGAGTCACCAAAGAACGAGAAGTAGAATCGATAAGCTTCTCTGGAATACCATCACAAGTAACAAAATGTGCGTTCCGGCTGAAACCTTCGTCAGCACACAAACAATAAACACACACCGATACAACTACATGAACACCTCTACGTGTGTAGTTGAATATCCTCCTGTGTGTTGCCGGGGCCCATAAGGAAAGCAAAGAATAGCAACACTGTAGCCTACCACGCATGTCGTAAGAGGCGACTAAGGAGGGTTGATGGTTCCGTCGCCCTGCTACTGAGTGAGTGCGTGGCGCGACACTGTGAGCTGTGAGTTTCGTGTGAAATGCTTTTGAATCTGCCCGAGGTGTTTTGGAACGTGACTGCATGTTCGGAGCGATAGCAGCTGGCTATGTCCCAGAGTTGACCGGTTTTTGCCTTATGCAGAAATGCGTGGCTGCTGAGCTTCTGGTTGACTGCCACTACCATCGACGATGAACTGTATTTCGTGGACTGTGTGGATGAACATCTAGGAAAGATCCAGATGGGAAAATGACTGCCGATTCCATCAGAGATGAACTGGGTGTTTCGTGGGGGACTATTGTGTTGACATTATGGCGGCGGCATTATGCACAGTGTATCTGTAGCGGGCTGTTGTTTGTCGAGACTCCTGTCTTTTCCACTTTTCACATTGGGCAGTGGGGATCGTTTTGTGTGATATTCACTGGCACAGGAACGGAGCATAATGGGGACGACCCGTTGCTGTGAAGATTGGAACTGCGACTAACTAACTAAAGTTGAATATCGCATGTGTGGTTATAACAATGTGGCTAGACCGGAAATGTTGGCTTGTTGAAGTCTGGTCACATATAATATAACTATAGCTATTCCAGACATAGTAGCTGTCTAGATCTAAATGTGCCAAAATAACAACAGTTTTGGACAGATGGAATGAAAGTGGCTACTGATATAAGGACAACCGGCCCTGTGACTTAGGGCCAGTGAACGCGCTTCACAGTTCCCCGACATAACGATTCAAGGGTTCAAATCAGCTGCTGACGATTTGAAGCAGACCGCTTTGAGTTGATGTCGATGGTATGAGCGTGGGTCATTCAGACGTAAACTGCTGAAAGTAGACATTAAATGTTGCCTAGTAAATCGCAGCCAAATATGTTAGGACTTATTACGACGTCGTGTAAAGGACGTACAATTAACTTTGTGAATGTATAAGAATGTGAAAGTAATAGTTGTATATAGCAGAATAAATTAAAGTAACAACTGAAATGAAGCGAATTAAAGTAATAACTATATGACAAAGTGAACTAAACTAACAATTGATATAAAGCGAGTCTAAAGTACTTATAATCAATCAATCAATGATGTGCCATGCCGGAAAGCGTGAGCGGTCATGACTCGCCATTTCACTCGATCACCAGTGTCGTGGATCAGCTCAGTGTTCCTGTCTCGTCCATGCCATGTGGCCAAGCCATCCAGGTATTTTCCTCTCGGTCTTCCTCTTGGTCTGTTCCCTTCGATCTTGCCAGTTGTCACTAAGTTCTCCAATCCATTTCTTCTCATAACATGTCCAAAAAATTTTGACTGTCTACGTCTAATTTCTCTAATCAGTTTACGATGTTCATTTGTCTCCTTTAGTACTTGGTCATTGATTTTTCTGTCTGTCCATGGTATTCTTTGCATTTTCCTCAGAAACCACATTTCTGCAGCCATCAGATGCTTTTCAGCTTGACTGCTCATTGTCCAAGTTTCACATCCATACAAAAGAACAGGCTCTATGAATCCCCTCAACACTCTTTTTCTCGTTTCAATTGACATCTTTTTATTGGTCAGAATGTTTTTCATCTTGCTAAAGGCTACTTTCGCCAGGCGATTCTTGTTCTAATCTCTTCAAGGCATCTCCCATCAGATGTTATGACTGTTCCAAGATAATTGTACCGATTCACTTGTTGAAGAATATTTCCATTTACTTGTATATTACATTGTGGCACTTCTTTCTTCCTAGTGACGACCATAACCTGAGTCTTTTTACAATGTAATTCTAACCCCAGTTGCTCACGGTGTACAACAACCACATCTACTAATTGTTGCAGGTCCTACGAATTGTCTGCAATTAATACTGTATCATCTGCATATCTAATGTTATTGATGTTTCGTCCTCCAATGCTGATTCCATTTATATCCTCTAAAAAAAAGATCTGGAGACATCACACATCCCTGCCTAACACCTCTCTTAATCGGCTGATACTGTCCCCCTTCATTATCAATCTTTATTGCAGCTTGTTGTTTCCAATATATGAAGTACTTATAATACCACCAGGTAAAGTCAATAAGTAAGTCACATACGGCTGTAGAAAAATAACTAAGTATGATAACAATTTGAAACCAGTTTATTTTTATACATACATTGTCTCTTTATTTCTCAACATAATTTCCACCAACATTTATGCACTTATGCCATCGTTTTATCAGTCCTCCCAAACTGCTGCATAGAACTGCGTGCTCTGTTTTCTAAACCACGTTTTCACTTCACATTCAACTTCGGCGTACATTCGCGAAATGTCATCCCGCCAAGGTGGGTTTTCAGTGGACAAAAAGGTGGAAATCTCTAGGGGCTAAGTCGTGGGATGTAGGGTGGATGTTCCAGAACTTCCCACCTTAGTTGGTTAATTTTTTCCTGAGGTAAATCGAGCCGTATGTGGTCTGGCATTGTCATGAAGAAGCAACACTCCTCTAGTCAGCAGTCCTGGAAGTTTTCTTCGAATTAAATCATGAAGCATCGATAGAGCTTCACAGTATGATTCATAATTCACATTGTCACCTTTCTTCTTTAAAATTAGTTAAAAGCACTCCTTGACAATCCCAGAACACTGTCAGCATAACTTCCCTGCAGATGGCGTAACCTTGAATTTTTGGACACAAGGCAAAGAAGGATGTTTCCATTGCATTGAAGCACGCTTTGATTCGGGCTGGTAGTCAGCATAAACAGGAAGCATTTCCTTGTGAATGTCCTTTGCAGGCAGTCCTTTTGCCCACATAAAACGCACAACAGCACCCTGCTCTTTGGTTGTACACTCCGTAAGTACAGTCGCCATTTTTTTTATGCGCTGCACATGCGTATGAGACATCTAGCGCCACCTGACGAACGGGAATATAAAGTTCGATGTTGCTGTCACCTAATGACACCTGTAGAAAACACCAACCTGCCATTCCACAGAACTGTGTGACTTATTTATTGACTCGCCGCGTATATACAAAAGGATGAATTAAATAAATAATTGACATAAATGAGTTTAAGGTAATAACTATATGCGATAGTGCTTGGCTACTGGCCCGTAACTAGGTCGTTTGATTGGTACTTAAGAAGGTAAGTAGGCACATTAGGTATATGTAGGTGTCGTGGAATACTGAGAGTTAATGATTCCCAGATAGACGACTTTATACACCGACTAACCCGGTAGGAGAAGGGTTAACAACAAAGCAGTAGTGATAATCAACAACGGTGTGACCGGAGTCAATGACCACTAATGTTGACGGGTCGAAGTGTTAACGTAGAAATTACAGCGGCACAGGTCAACGAGAGTGTAGGAGGACGAGGTTAATTCACGGGTTAAAAACATCACGAAATGTCGGGTTGAGTGACCAGGCGCATGTGTTTATAGGTCAAGACACGGAAGTGCCCACCGATAGCACAGGTAACTTTCGCGTGGACAAATAGGTTTGCGACAAAGGCAGACAGCACTATTGGACAGGATCGTGGTCAGGTGATAAAGACAGGATTGAAAAACCCAGATAATGTCAGGTGTGTGTGGAGAGAGAGTTGGGGCTGAGAAGGAGGAGGAGAGATGGGTTACGGAGGAAAATTTCCACAGCATATTGCGGTCTATATATGACTCAGAGGGAAGGAACAAAACAATGAGGGTTTATAAAATAACGGAAAAGTTTCAGATCAGTAATTTTCCACTAACGGGGATAATGAAGTATTGACTTGAGGTGTCAAGCAATGTCAAGGACTATGCGGCAAAAATGACCTATAAAGAGTGGCAACTCCTTTGTGGAAGTTAGTGTGATTCTTGATTTTCCATGAGACAAGGGAGTAGGGAAAGGGTGGTGCGGCGTTCGGAAGAACGTTTGTGTATCTATTGTGCATTAGTACCCCCAATTCAGACAAAGATAATTATAGGTTCCAATCTCCTAGTGAAAGCAGAGAAGAGATGAAGAGTACTACACTTGAACAAATAAAGTACTTACTTAGAACCAAACCGAACATAGAAGGGTTTTAAGATGAAGAAGTGATTAATAAAAGAAAATACAGAACACTGTATGATCAAACGAATATACCACTAAAACCCTTAAAAGGAAAAGATGTTAACCTGTGGCAAGCAGGGATACTTACAACTACATACGTCTTGTAGGCATAGGGAAGAAAGAATAGACAAGTAAAAACATTGCTAGTAATAAAAGACAATAGGAAGAACTGTGACGATGTGGTGTTTTTTCGATGTTGGATACTTACCGTCATGAAACAGACTCGGGCGCAGTCATAAACTTACGGGACTTTTATTACGGTACAATGAATCAGTGGTGAACAGTTTTGTTTCATTCAATAACGGATTTATCATCAGACTCAAGCATACGGATCATCCAGGGTGAGCTCTGTCCTGTTTGATGTGCTGTCCTGTGATCTTGAAGAATGAATGGGCGAGAAGCAACACAGCTGATAGACATTCAGAGTTCTTTCTAGCACCAACAATAGAATACACTATCAACTACGCTTACAAAATCCATATATACTCCAGACATAGTTTTTATTAATAAATCTTTTGTTTATCGTTGAAAGGAACTGTTGTCGGAGTATGTGTTGAGGGAATAACAGAGAGAGTGAAAGAAATAGATATATGGAAAGGAAGACAGAAGGGAGGAGTGTAGACCAAAGTCAGTCAATAATCCCAACAGATAATAAGTTTGAAGATGTGCTGTTGATTCCTACTTCCTCTCGGGAAAATAACAGGACAGTAGGTAGGCAGGTAGGTAGGCAGGCATGCAGGCAGATAGGCAGGCAGATAGTTAAAGTGGTACTTTGGTACGTACATAGGTACGATAGTTGCGACGTACATATGGATAGTTTAGATATTGCACTTTTGTATAAGTACTGAGGCTATTCTGGCATCCTGGTTCTTTATTTAGGACAGTCTGAGAAATGTGTGCAGCTTAAATTGCACCCATATCATCACCCAGAAAAATACGGACTCCTCTGTCAGTGATACACCAGATCCTCTCAGGGTTGTAGAAGCAATGCCGTGTACTACCAAGACTACACACCTCCAACCGCCACATACAGCACAGCCATCTGTGTGTCAGACATGGCGGTCTTCGACGTCACGGACAAGTGTAGTTTCGTCACATGGGTTATCTGAGAAAATAGATACAACATATGATGACAGATACAACAATACCGAGTTATACAGAAGCAGCATATCCAACAACGTGATGAAGATCTTCAAGAAACTTCTAGAGGTAACCTAAGAGTAATTACCTTTGTGTTTCATTTTTCTTGATCTTCATTTATTTGTAATACTCATTCTTTTAATCACCTTTAGTTATTTTATTGTGTTGTTTTTCAGCGCTCGTTTTGAATTCAAGAGTAGTCCATGCACGTGCTACTACTTCTATAGTCTGCCCAGAAATGAATGCCTTCATTAACGATCGACTATTTTGAAAACTATCTGTTGCATCGTTATGAAATTTTTCCTGCCGTCTTATATTTACCCCACATTTCTTTGATGTTTTGGTGAAAAAGTAGTGATTTCTCGCTAACAAACTTGTTTTACAGTAATGCCCCCTTCCACTACGCGAGGCTCTTGTCATGAAGCCATCCCATGTCCCACGTGACAATTAACTATTAAACGCTAATGTTTCCGTGTGAAGACGTAACATATTTAATAACGTGCACTTCATCTCTGACCCTTAAATTATATAACGCATTTAAACAAACTTTGAAATCTGCTGTACAATCTCCAGAATAAAAAAATTTTTTGTTGGGTGGACGTAATGATAAGGTTATATGATAAATCTCATCATTTTCCCTCAGTTGGTTACTGAGATATTGAATTTTATATTGGGGCAGACAAAAATAAACAAACTATAGTGCACTGGACTTATTGTTGCGTGCTGATTAGCTCCCCTTATTATCAGTGTCCCTCGTCATCTGGCGAACCAACTCCGACTTCAGAAGTACTCATAATTTACATACCCTAATCAAACATGAGAAGTTAACAAGTTAGTCCATCTGACCGGTCAAGGGGTTGAACTCGATAATTCGCCATCAGCTCACCGGATGTTTAAGGAACGAGCAGTCTTATCCATTCGACCCCGCTGAGCTCCATGTTGATTGTACCAGTCTGTAAAGTTAAAGACCTCCTTTAACGTCATGACCGTACTGGATACATGGTGCTCGCTACACATGTGATAGACCAGTGGTTCTCAACTTTGTTTGGTCCCGTCATCCCTTCACCATATGTCAAAATGTCATTCCCTCCTTTCCAGCGAACGTAAGAAGAAGAATTCGCCTCCTTTCCAAAATTGTCAGCCTCAAAGAGTACATTTTTTTTATATTCACAATATTTTATTAACACACCAAATTAATAATATTACAATAAACAAACAATTTAAAACGTCACAGAATTGTCACTTAATACACGACACCAGTATGCCAGAAAATTGTGCTTCATCAAACGAAACGCTCAATAGAACACCAGGTATATTGTGCCTGCAGCCAAATTTGAGTTTGTCGATCCCTCCCCCCTCCCCGCCCCCAAACCTTTGAAACCCTAGATTACCCACCGGTTGAGAACCACTGTTATAGACTAACTGGCACTGGAAGCCGTATTTTATTTATCATAACATTTCTTTGTACCGGAGAACAGCATGGCCTAATGAATAAGAGCGCTTCCGGTGTAGTAATGGCGAGGTAGCGGGTTCAACCCCTACACCAGTCAGTCGGACTAAAATGTTGACTTCTAGTCCTTGACTTGGTTACGTAAATTACAAGTACCTTTGGAATCGGAGTGGGCTCGCCTGATGGCGAGAGACTTGGTAATAGGGAAAGCTAATCCACACGAAAAAATAAATCCAGTGCACTGAACACAGAAGAACGCAAAATAAAAATGTTGAAATTGAACCTACACACCATTCTTAATTCATCATTGTTATTGGCTCTTGAAAACATGGACAGAACTACTATTGCCAATTAGTAAGAAAAATGTAACTTTTTACAGAATTCATTTTCCCGTTAGCAACGTTATTGTAGCGTGTAGTATGTAGCTTTGAGCGCTCAAGCGTAGAGTTAAACTTTGTTGTTAATGCACGCTACACCTACGGACTGCCCTTGTTAGTGGGTTTGGTAATTTAATCTACTGTCCCATCCCATGTGCCTAGTGCTGTATGATACAGAAAGGGGAAAAGAATACGTGTTGCACGGTTTCATTATATGAAGTGGTGCTAGTCGCATTACTTCCCCTTGGTTAAAGATACGTTTGGTCTGGCAGAATCAGCAAATTAACTTTTATAAAAAGTTTTGAATGTGCCCAGTGTGAAACAAGTCAATGTATTTAAGTGTTTGGATACTTTAATAACAGCAGTTGGAAGCAGTTGTTAAGGACATTATATGTAGAATAGAGGTTAGCATGGCCGAATGGATAAGAACACGTGTTCTTAAACATCCTGTGTGCTGATGCCGAAGTAAGAGGTTCAACCTCTACACCGTACAATTAGAGTAAAATGTTGATCTCTCGTCCTTGACTTGGGGATGTAAATTACAAGTACCTCTGAGGTCGGAGTGGATTCGCCTGATGGCTAGAGACACAGTGAATAGGGAAAGCTAATCCACACGCAAAATTCAGTACAGCACTACTAGGAGTAGTGTGTTTGGACTACGCTTGAGTTCAAAGCAAGCCAGCGCAGAAAAAAAGTAGAATAACCCAGTTAACGACAGCATTTTACAAGATGAAGAATATATTCACTTCAATTGTCTTTGTTTATCGATGTAAGTAAAATTGTTCATAAGACCATATTGACTCAATCCTGATGTACGGAAGCAAATAATGGACAATCAGCAGACAATTAAGGTTTATGTGAAAGCTATGGTGGTGTAATTTTATAGACGAACTGTGAGAAGACCGTAGACAGACAGAACGAGATATGAAGATAAATTGAGAGAAACTAACTCACAAAGAGAACTGGTTACTCGCATCAGAAGAAGACAGTCGACAATCTTTGATCATGTCATGAGAAGGGAAAGGCTGGAGTATGTCGTCACAGCGGGAAGTTTGGAGGGAAAGAGAGGCTGTGGGTCAAGGAAGAAGATGCTGGACAGTTTTACATCACGTCAATCTCAGCACAGCCCACGAAAGCCGTAACACAGTATGAATCCACATGTTTGCATGCTAGAAACACACGTGCTATACATATTCACCTGTATGTAGATTTTCTGAACTTGAAGTGTCTCCGGAGCTTGTACGGCCTACTTTATTCTATGTGTGCTGCAATGGGATTCTGAACTAGCGAGACGTGCACACGGCTACTGCCGAACTGTTTGATTTAGAGAGATTTAGACGCCAGAATGACTGCTCCAGGATCAGTGGGAAACAGGGAGAGAGGAGAAGGGAGAGAGAGAGAGAGAGAGAGAGAGAGAGAGAGAGAGAGAGAGAAAGAGTCCTGGAGAGACAGACAGACACAGTCATATATAGGCAAACAAACAGTCATAGAGAGACAGACAGACAGACAGAAACACACACACACACAGGGGGGCAGACACACACACAGAGGGGGGCAGACAGACAGGGGCAATTTGAGAGGGAAAGGGTGGATATGGAGAGGGGGAGAGAGGTGGAGAGAAATACGCATACAAGAGACTGATAAAATGAAGGAGAAAGAGACGGAGACAATATCCGAGAGATAGACACACACAGTCAGACACACACAGTCACACACACACACACAGAGGGAGAGAGAAAGACAGACAGACAGACACAGTCATAGAGAGACAGACAGACACGCTGTCAGAGAGAGACAGAGAGACGCGATTTTAGAGAGACAGACAAAAGATGGAGACAGATATACAAGTATATTTGTATAAGACAGGCAGACCGAGAGGGTAGACTAAAGACGATGGAGACAGATATATGAGCAAAATAAACTGACAGACAGACACAATGACAGAGAGAGAGAGACGAGAGAGAGAGAGAGAGAGAGAGAGAGAGAGAGAGAGAGAGAGAGAGATACAGTGAGGGAGGTGAGGACACATACACTGAGGGAGATGGAGACACATATACTGAGGGAGATGGAGACATATACTGAGGGAGATGGAGACACATACACTGAAGGAGATGGAGACACATATACTGAGTGAGATGGCGACACATATAGTGAGTGAGATGAAGACACATATACTGAGGGAGATGGAGACACATATACTGAGTGAGATGGAGACACATATACTGAGGGAGATGGAGACACATATACTGAGGGAGATGAAGGCACAAGTACTGAGTGCGATGGAGACACATAAACTGAGGGAGATGGAGAAACATATACTGAGGGAGATGGAGACAGATATACTGAGGGAGATGGAGACACATATACTGTGTGAGATGGAGACACATATACTGGGGGAGATGGAGACACATATACTGAGGGAGATGAAGGCACAAGTACTGAGTGAGATAGAGACACAAATACTGAGGGAGATGGAGACACATATACTGAGGGAGATGGAGACACATATACTGAGGGAGATGGAGACACATATACTGAGGGAGATGGAGACACATATACTGAGGGACATGGAGACACATATACTGAGGGAGATGGAGACACATATACTTGAAGGAGATGGAGACACAAGTACTGCATGAGATGAGACACAAGTGCTGAGTGAGATGGAGACCATATACTGAGGGACATGGAGACACATCTACTGAGGGAGATGGAGGACACATATACTGAAGGAGATGGAGGACACAAGTACTGCATGAGATGGAGACAAAGTGCTGAGTGAGATGGAGACACATATACTGAGGGACATGGAGACGCATATACTGAGGGAGATGGAGACACATATACTGAGTGAAATAGAGACACAAGTGCTGAGTGAAATAGAGACACAAGTGCTGAGTGAAATAGAGACACGAGTGCTGAGTGAAATAGAGACACGAGTACTGAATGAAATAGAGACACAAGTGCTGAGTGAAATAAAGACACAAGTACTGAGTGAAATAGAGACAAAAGTGCTGAGTGAAATAGAGACATGAGTGCTGAGTGAAATAGAGACACAAGTGCTGAGTGAAATAGAGACACAAGTGCTGAGTGAAATAGAGACACGAGTGCTGAGTGAAATAGAGACACGAGTGCTGAGTAAAATAGAGACACAAGTGCTGAGTGAAATAGAGACACAAGTGCTGAGTGAAATAGAGACACGAGTGCTGAATGAAATAGAGACATGAGTGCTGAGTGAAATAGAGACACGAGTGCTGAGTGAAATAGAGCACGAGTGCTGAGTGAAATAGAGACACGAGTGCTGAGTGAAATAGAGACACGAGTGCTGAGTGAAATAGAGACACAAGTGCTGAGTGAAATAGAGACACAAGTACTGAGTGAAATAGAGACACGAGTGCTAAGTGAAATAGAGACACAAGTTCTGAGTGAAATAGAGACACGTGTGCTGAGTGAAATAGAGACATGAGTGCTGAGTGAAATAGAGACACTAGTGCTGAGTGAAATAGAGACACAAGTGCTGAGTGAAATAGAGGCACAAGTGTTGAGTGAAATAGAGACACGAGTGCTGAGTGAAATAGAGACCCAAGAACTGAGTGAAATAGAGACACGAGTGCTGAGTGAAATAGAGACACAAGTACTGAGTGAAATAGAGACACAAGTGTTGAGTGAAATAGAGACACAAGTGCTGAGTGAAATAGAGACACAAGTGATGAGTGAAATAGAGACACAAGTGCTGAGTGAAATAGAGACACAAGTGTTGAGTGAAATAGAGACACAAGTGCTGAGTGAAATAGAGACACAAGTGATGAGTGAAATAGAGACACTGGTGCTGAGTGAAATAGAGACACAAGTGCTGAGTGAAATAGAGACACAAGTGCTGAGTGAAATAGAGACACAAGTGCTGAGTGAAATAGAGACACGAGTGCTGAGTGAAATAGAGACACAAGTGCTGAGTGAAATAGAGACACAAATGCTGAGTGAAATAGAGACACAAGTGCTGAGTGAAATAGAGACACAAGTGCTGAGTGAGATGGAGACACAAGTGCTGAGTGAGATGGAGACACAAGTGCTGAGTGAGATGGATACACATGTGCTGAATGAGATGGAGACAGTTATAATGAAGGAAATGGAGGCAGTAACAGTGAAGAAGATGGAGACGCATATATCATGGAGAGAGAGACAGCCACAGCCATATATAGATAAACAAACACAGTTATAGAGAGACAGACAGACAGACAGACAGACACACACACACACACACACAGGGGACGACAGACACAGTCACACACACACACACAGGGGACGACAGACACAGTCACACACACACACACACACACACAGGGGACGACAGACACAGTCACACACACACACACACACAGGGGACGACAGACACAGTCACACACACACACACAGGGGACGACAGACACAGTCACACACACACACACACACACACACACACACACAGACAGACAGACACACACACACACACACACACACACACACACAGACAGACACAGTCATAGAAAGTGAGACAGACACACTGTCAGAGAAAGACAGACAGACGCAATTTTAGAGAGACAGAAGATAAAGACAGATATATAAGATAGAAAGACAGACAGGCAGACTAAAATGATGGAGACAGACAAATGAGCAAGATAGACTGACAGACCGTCACAATGAGAGAGATAGAGTGACACAGTGAGGGAGATGCGTACATATATACTGAGTGAGATGGAGACACATATACTGTGGGAGATGGAGACAGATATGGAGAGGGAGATGGAGACACTTATAGTGAGGGAGATGGAGACAATGGAGAGGGAGATGGAGACACTTATAGTGAGGGAAATAGAGACAATGGGGAGGGAGATGGAGACATTATTGAAGATGGAGATACAGATGGAGAGGGAGATGGAGACAATGGAGAGGGAGATGGAGACGCTTATAGTGAGGGAGATGGAGACATTAATGCAGAGGGAGATGGAGACACATATAGAAGGGAGATTAAGACACAATCGGGAAGATGGTCATACATACAGTGAGGGAGATGGAGACACATATGGAGAGGAGATTGAGACACTTACAGTGAGGGAGGTGGATTGGCAGACAGACAGACAGACAGACAGACGGACGGACTGACGGACGGACGGACGGACAGACAGACAGACAGACAGACAGACAGACAGACAGACAGACAGACAGAGTCGGGAAGAATGACACAATTAGAGATAAGAAATCAGTTACAATAAAAGAAAGAGAGAGAGAGAGAGAGAGAGAGAGAGAGAGAGAGAGAGAGAGAGAGAGAGAGAGAGAGAGTTACACCGAGGCAGATGAAGACAGATTCACCGTAATGGAGAATGCTTGGCATATTCACAGAGAGGGGGACGAAGGAGATATAAACCCACACACTCACATATGTACATTGAGATGAAGAATGAAACATAGACCGAGAGAGAGAGAGAGAGAGAGAGAGAGAGAGAGAGAGAGAGAGAGAGAGGGAGAGAGAGAAGGGGGGGAGAGGAAGGGAGAGAGAGAGATAAAGAGCCAGGCAGGCAGACAGACACACTGAGGGTAAATGAAACAGTTAGAATAATATAAAGAGAGAGAGAGAGAGAGAGAGAGAGAGAGAGAGAGAGAGAGAGAGAGAGAGAGAGAGAGAGAGAGGGGGGGGAGGGGAGGGGGAGCGTCAGAGATATAAATAATATGTTCTATGGAAGCTACCAGTTTTCAGACAACACAACGGAACTAATGTGTTACTGAAGATCAATAAATGACCGCTCTTGCAGTTACACACCGCAATCGATAAACCAACAAAACTAGTGGCATGTGGAATCAAACGGCAAAACGTCGGAATAAGAACTGGGAAGGGAAATTAGCACTGTCTGTATATAAACTTCGTCTTGTACTCCGTGCCGCGAGGCGTTGGTAATGATAACGATAACTGTCCACAGTTCTCTGTCTTGTGTGCTGCCAATCATACTGTTGTTTCTTCACGCCAAGCTGCCATACTGCCCAGCATCTTCTGCTTTGATTTCCCCTGCATCTTCTCCCTTCCAACTTTCCCGTTGTAACGCCATGAACCATGTCCAACACTCATAACAACACATACTCCAACTTTCTCCTTCTCATGACATGCCGAAAGAATGTGGTCTTAACTTCTGTTAGTGCGAGTAACAAGCTCTCTTTGCCAGGTAACTTCTTTCGAGATACCTTCTTTAGAAATGTTCAAATACCGACTTAAATTAAACTAACTGTATATGAACATTCAGTTTAATTTGAGCCAGTATCTGCTACGAGAGACTAGTAAACTCTGCTGTGTGCTATGTCCAGAAAATTTGTATTTAAAGTAGATGTATGGCAAGTGCGAGTCCGAGTTCATTTTGAGAAAAAAACGAACTTTCCACCTTCTCTCAACCAGCCCATGTGGCATCGGTTATTGTACTGGTGGTTCATGGTGCGATGTAAGTTTGTTTATTTCTTTGCGCCAGTGCTGGCTGGCTTATCTTGTTGCAGATTCTATGCCTGTAACGTCAGCTGGAGGAGTTTTTGGCCGGTAAGTTTTCCCTTTGTATCTTTTTTAGGCAGCTTCTTCTGTCAGTGTTGGCTTCTGGTTCGTCTGATGTTGCTTTCTTGTAGTTGACCCCTGGTGAATTTGTCAGTATTTTGTCTATCTTCTTCGGTCTAGTCAGGTTATCTGCAAACTTCGATAGGAGTGATCGTCGCATCTAGGCTGACTAGACTTGTGTCACGTTTCTGATTGAAGACTGGCTTTCCCTTGAATTTATTCGTAAATGTGAATGGGTTACTGGCTTCTTCTTGAGGTTTTACTTTTGTTTTAGGCTTGGCTTCATCGTGCGTCTGTTTTCTTTCTCTTCTATGTAGTGTCTTTAGCAGCTTTTCAATGTTTTCTTGTTGAGCATCTTCGTGTGGTTTTTTTGTGTTCTTTTCCGCGACTTTGGTTGTTTTAATTTGGGTTGACTCTCTCTCTGATTTTAGTAGTTTTCTCTCGGCTTGAATTGCTTGTAGTATCTCTTCGTTCTTCTTTATTGTTAGCGCCATGTACTCCACCTCTTGTTTTATGTTTTTCTGAGTCTCTTTAATTTCGGTAAGTATCTTTTCAATGTCGCTGGTCGGTGCCGGTCTTAGCAGAAGCTTGATTTGCTTTTTCAACTCGTCGATCTCGCTCTGCAGCTGTGCTCTTTCAGTTTGCGAGATGCCTGTGGCTGTCTCGCACCTCCGCATTGCTTCCTTAAATGGTGTCTTGGTGACCATGGTGATTTTTAACACGTCTCTGTGTCTTTGGAGGTACGGACAGCCCAAGTAGCGTGCTCCATGTTTGCCCAGACAGTTGGCGCACTTTCGTTTGCTGTTGGGCGCTCTGAAGTCCGTGTCCAGTTTGGCCAGCGGACACTCTTTGTACGCGTGATGATCGGCGCAGTATCGGCAGATCTCAGTCTTGCTGCGACATAGCTGCAGCCCTCTAGCATCTGGAGCATTGCGTGAATTTTGGAATGAATCCCTCAGGCTGCTGTAGTTTTTGGTGTATCGATACCTGTTGTGAAATCTCACAGCCTTCGGACGTCGCCACCGCCAGCGTTGTAGGGGTCCCTGAGTAAGTCAGAATCCGTTCTGTCCTTCAGGATTCTGATGTGAAGATTCTCCTCCTGCAGCTGCTTCTGTATTTGTTCATCTGTTAGCTCCACTTGTATCCGCTTGACCACCCATCTGACTATCTTTGGTTCAGTGTTTTTGACTGACTCTGGTGTCTTGCTCCTCCTTCCTCTCAACAGTTTTTGCTCTCGTCTGTGGGTAGTCGTCGCTCTTCCTAGTGGTAGTTTCATTCGTGACCGTAGATTCAAATTCTTGGTTACAGCTTATATGCAGGCTCTCCACAGGCAGGTTCGTCTTCTTAACAGTCTGATCGGCTCCCACACTACACATCTTGGAAGCTGTGTGTATCTTTGTGCTATTACGGCGTGCCATCCCCCCCCCCCCAACCGTATCAGGTTGCTTGATTTGATCAGGCGACTTGACTTGATAGCGCTGGTGAATGGTGGGTAATTATGGCAAGCGCGCTAGCAAAACTGATAGAGAACTGCTCTGATAATGTCATGAGTACGCTAGTTCGACGGCTGGGCTCGTCACTTGCCAAAGTGAAAGTAAGACTGGCCACCTACTCCTCCTTGCTCTGAGGCATACACAGTGTGATGGGACTATCACATCGCAGACTTCTGGCAGGAAACTGCAGCAAGAACATATTCCCCATCAACTTATACGGCTTTTTATGGCTTATGGTTGCTTATTCCCCATCAACTTATACAACTTTTTATTGCTTATGGTTGCTTATTCCCCATCAGCTTATACGGCTTTTTGTGGCTTATGGTTTGCTTATTCCCCATCAATTTATACGGCGTTTTATGGCTTATGGTTGCTTATTCCCCATAAAATTATACGGAGTGACGAGGGGATCTGGCCGACGCTCGACGCTCAGAGGAAAGGCGAGACGGACATATAATCATATTGCTACTGGTACTATTGGTGTTGGAACTCTTCGCTGGCTGCTGAGGATGGGGATGGAGCGCTTATGGGAATGCCCCGAATGCTGTTATGTCGGTTCCTAAATCAATCAAGCAATCATTATACGGCTTTATCCAGCGTGAAACAAGCGCATGTTTGCCTTGCCCGTCCGATATTTTGTCTTGATCATGTAGCCACTTCTTCGCTACATGCATCTTTCCTGTATCATATTCAAACCTTGTCCCGCGGAGTGCATCTTTAAGTGGACCAAATATATGAAAATCAGAGAGTGTCAAATTGTGACAATAGAGTGGATGGGATAGTACAGTCCAATCCAATTTAGTGATTGCTTTTTCTATTGCCAGGCTTGTGTGAGGGCATTGTCGTGAAGGAGATGCAGGTCTGCTGGATTCTTGTGTGGACATTGACTGCGTTTTTTCCCCAAAGTCTTAATGTAAGCTTGCGAATTGGTTGCCTCTCCTCTTGACATAACATCCACAAGAATCATACCTTCAATATCCCAAAAGACAGTGATCATGACCTTTCCAGATCAAGGAGTTATCTTGAATTTATTTCTTGGTGGTAATTGCGGATAATGCCACTCTATTGACTGTCTTTTTCAGGTTCAAAATTATGTGCTCAGGTTTAGTGACCTGTAACGATCTTAGCCAAAAGGTTCTCTCTATCAGCATTGAAATGCTCCAACAATTCAGAAGAGATTACTTTCTTTGCAATCGGTGGTTATGTGTGAGTCTTCGAGGAGCCCGTCTTGAGCAACCCTTAGAAAATCCGAGAGTTTTTATAATTGCATTTACACTACGGTTGCTGACTGACAGCTGTCAAGTTCATTTGTTGAGTAGTTATTCTCCTATCAGTAAGAATAATGCCCTCTGCGCATTTCAACATTTCTGCGTTGGTGGCTGTCGCAGGATGTCCGCGGCGCCGCCGATAATGCAGCTCCGTATCTCCACTTCCTGATTCTTTGATTATCTGAACCCAGTGACTGTCTGTACTCATGTCGACTGCAAAACTTCCATACACGTCACAAAGACGATTGTGAATGTTCACAACAGTTGCCTTCTCTGCAACGAGACATTTTATCACAATTCGCTGCTTATAACGCAAGCTGCTAACAAGCTCCATTTCAACGGTTTAGGGAAGTTATACCAATTGGCCGGATGGATTGAAATTTTGTGCACAGAATCGTCACATGCCATATTTGAAGTGTGCAAAATGTAATGCGTCTATATTAATTAATAGCTGAGAAAAAGATGTGGTGCATCATCATCATCATCATCATCATCATCTTCCACTTCTGCCGTCAAGCGTCGTGGGGAGGAATAATTTGCATAACTTTCTGAATTTCTGAACCCCTCGTATTTGAGAAAGTCACGATGGTATAGTGGTTAGACGTTTGCCTGTTGGCCCGGTGGTCATCGATTCGTATCCGCATCGGGACAGATTTTTAAAATTGATCTGAGATCTGCAATGTAGTTTAGTTGTTGACTTAATAGTTGGCATCGCATCAAGATGACATAATATCATAGCTGACACGACCTAATAGCTGATTGAGCTGGACCATGGTAATACTTGTTACGTTGTCCGAGACTGAATGAATGTTGGAGACTGACTATGTTATCGTTTACTTTCACTTCAATTGTCAAGGTTTTTTTTTTTTTAGTATGGCTTATTGAATATTAATCTTTGCACACACATTGCGTGACGATTGACACCACTCTGCAATGAACTATTATAACATAACATAGCTGCAGTTTTGATACATTATATTGTCATCTTTTCATTACACTTTACACACTTCACGATCATCTTAAAACAATGTCGATATAAAATACTTGCAAACAACATCTGCATTCAAACTCTGTCCACGTAGAATACGTGCAAACATCTGTATTCATTCTAAATGGCGGCAAGGTGAAGTTCTGCCATAGCCATTATTCGGCTTCAACCGGTCGGACCCCGAACTCGGCCCAGACTTGAATGACGCTTGGATGAGACACTGTCCCCTGTCCAGAACTTGGCCCAGACTTGAATGACGCTTGGGTGAGACACTGTCCCCTGTCCAGAACTTGGCCCAGACTTGAATGACGCTTGGATGAGACACTGTCCCCTGTCCAGAACTTGGCCCAGACTTGAATGACGCATGGATGAGACACTGTCCCCTGTCCAGAACTTGGCCCAGACTTGAATGACGCTTGGATGAGACACTGTCCCCTGTCCAGAACTTGGCCCAGACTTGAATGACGCTTGGGTGAGACACTGTCCCCTGTCCAGAACTTGGCCCAGACTTGAATGACGCTTGGGTGAGACACTGTCCCCTGTCCAGCGACTCGATTGCTCTTTTCCTGTAAAGCATGAATCTATTAACGGGTCTATTAACTATATTAACTATATATTACGGGTGCCGGTCGTTCAGAAAGCAATGGCAAACTACTGAACGTAAACATGTACACAGGAATCACGAACAGCCAAATAATGGTGGGGTTGACTGCTACGTCCGTAAAGGATATACAGCTAATTAACTGCATGCGGAAACGAATCATGACCACTGGGAGTGGGAATTCGAACCCCTGAGCAGAGGGTAGGCAGGGCAACGTACTAGCTACTTGGCTACCGGGGCTTCTTTTTTTACGTTAAGATCTTTAGATTTTGAGGAATAGCGTTTCATTTTGTTGTTTTACTGTTGCTTTGTTTTGTTATATTTTCAATAATATATGTTGCTTTCGCGAGTAGGCACGTTATAGCATTTTGAAAAGGTGATTTTTATGATCGTGACATCGTGACAACTGGAAATATCGACGGAAAAAGACGGAGAGGCAGACCAAGAGAAATGATACTAGATGGACTGAGACGGTGGCATGGAGGAAAATCATCAACAGAGTTGATCCAGAAAACCAAAGACCGAGATCTTTGGAAAGTCATGAAATCTACGCCAGCCGGCATTTCACTTGATGATGATGAGTGTTTATAATACACACCAACATGTCCCAATAAATAAAAGGACTCGTGGTCTACAAATATGAGAACCATTGCCGGTAATAAAAATAAAACAAGTGGAGTTATCAGTTTTCCAAAATTACATTGTGTCTGTTTTTTGCTTGGTATTATCGATGAAATCATTCGTGCAAGCCAAAGAGGCATGCGCTGTTTCTGTCTCACCTACTCAAATCTTTATGTAACGTCTAAATTATGGGCCAGGTCAAACGGACACATTTCATAGATAACTTATGTAGGATACACACGCGCAGAATTCACTTATCAGCCAATTGTGGAATATGACCCGAGTTTTTGATTACCGCGTTCTTATCGCTGACGGCTTAATTAGGCCATTACACACATGATACACAGCGCTGTCGTGTTGAAAAAATGTCTGTACTAAGGAGTAACATTTTTGTTCGGAATTAAAATGAAAGTAGAACTTGTAATAAGTGTTACAAATCTAATTATCAGTAAGTATGATAACTGTGTTTAACCGTGTTAATCTTTTTCTTAATTTGATAGTGTATTTACGGCGTGTAACACGGCAGTTCATTTATTTCTTGAACTGATTCCAATGACAATGATATGGCTGATTCCGTAAGTACGTATGCATGTGTATGGTGTCAACACAGATCGCGTGTTCGAGAATTCGGGACTATAAACTGATGTATATCGTTGATACTGAATCGGTCACAGTTTCCTGAAATCTGTCTGTCTGTCTGTCTGTCTTTCGGTCGGTCGGTCGGTCGGTCGGTCGGTCGGCTTGTCTGTCTGCCTGTATGTCAGTCCGACCATCCATCATTCCTTCACCCATCAGTTTTCCACTCTTAAGTCTATCTGTCGGGTCCCTCAGTCATTTGTCCGTCCGTCCGGCTGCCCGCCCGCTCACCCCCCCCCCCGCTCGTCCGTCCGCCCGTCAGTCCGTCCGTCCGTCTGTCTGTCTGTCTGTCTGTCTGTCTGTCTGTCTGTCTGTCTGTCTGTCTGTCTGTCTGTCTGTCTGGTTAATTCGCTAGCACACTCCGTATAACATTATTCGGTATGTAGTTTGGTGTACCAGCGGTGAACGGTATACTCAACATGACAGAACCGCCACAAAGTACATCCACCGATATAACAAACACCCGGCTCTGATCGCAGTTGGCAAGTCCAAGAACATTATATATCAACTTTACTATGAGAGGCAAATGTTGACTTCTCGTCCTTGACATGGGGGAGTAAAGTACAAGTACACGTGAAGACGGAGTGGGTTCGCCTGATGGCAAGAGACACTAGTAATAGGGAACGCTAATCCACACGCAAAATTCAGTCCAATGCATTAGAAGTAGTGGCACGTGTGTGGACTATCCTTGGGTTCAAAGCGCACACACACACACAGACACACACACACACACACACACACAAAGAGCACGAGAGGCCAGCAGCGGTAGCGGCTTGACGCTCGCCTGCCGTAACTGAGGTCTTGGGTTCGAACCTCACCAGGGCTGTTTTGAATGTTTAAAATTGACCTCGGCTCCCAGGTCGGCCCAGACAAAAATAGATACCAGATACCTAGCTCCCCATGCTTGCCTTAGACTCGCAAAACAGACCATTGCCTCTTTCCTGTATATTATGTGTGAAGCAATGACTTCGAGCCCATCTCAGCATAGGACAACACTAAGAGTATAATCCATCCGCGGCAATGGTGTTACGGGCGCAGTTCGTAATCTCCCATACCCGCGTTCGAAACACAGCTCTGGGCGATGTGGCAGCAGACTACTCTACGTTGGTGTTCTTGAACAAGATAATACCTACACATGAAGTGGGTTTTAATATTTTCGGGTTGAAGTTTGGATCTCTGCACAAACTTTTTCCATGGGTTATCAATCTCGGGATGTGAAAAACGTCATCAATGTAGGGGTTTTTGGTGTCCAGAAAATCCTGGAAACATTCTAGTAGAGAAGTGCCGACTGTAGATATAACTGGGGATGGGGCGGGGGCGTCACCTTCTTCTGTGACTACTACTACTACTACTACTACTACTACAACTACTACTACTACCTCACCACCTCCTTCTCTTCCTTCTTCATTTACAGGTTTCTGATCTTTAACAGAGAGTGGCACCACGACACTCCTGCACCCAGTCATCTTAAATTTTACGTAAATGAATGATTCTGACATTTGTTCTCCATCTGTTTAAGCGGTCCGCATATTTCTGTTTCTTCCTTTGCTCCAGTCGGCTTGTATTTCCCGGCATGAGGTTAGTTTCTACACTTCACCTCTGCTGGCGAAAGAAAATACAGTAAATGAAACCTTTCCACCCCCAGACACGTATTAGGTTATGTATCCATCAACGATGAACTGTAATTTTAGTGGCCGACTGTTGTGTTGGCATTCTGACAGCGGCCTTATCCATGTATGCTCGTGCGTGCTGAGGATTTATCGGGACTGCTGTCTGTTCCACTTTTCACTTGGGACAGCGAGGGCCTTTTTGTGTGTGTTATTCACTGACACAGAGACGGAGGATGATGCTGTGACCCTTTGCCGTGAAGTTGGAACTGCGAGTAACGACTAGGTTGTGTGTGTGTGTGTGTGTGTGTGTGTGTGTGTGTGTGTGTGTGTGTGTGTGTGTGTGTATATAGTTTAAAAGGCAAAAAGGCAAAAGGATTAACGTCATTACACAGGGTTTTTTCCCACACGGCGCGGTCTCTATCCCCAAGGTGGCCTGCGGAAAGCTTCGCATAAAGTACGAACACAGTAGCCCCAGCGACGAGCCCCAGGAGTCTCGGAGAAAATTGCACCCGTGAATCGAATATTGTAGCCTAAAATCTAACCCTTACCTTCGGAGCCGGAGACAGGCGACGTAACCACACCACCACGGAGACTCCCGGGTTATATAATAAAGGTACAGACACGTACAGGATCTTTCTCACACGTCTTTGAGACATGGACATATTGATAATTTGTCTTAGTCAGTCGCGGTTCCAACTTCACGGAAAAAGGCCGCCCCATTATACACCGTTCCTGTCCCAGTGAATATCACACAAAATGCTCCTCACTGTCCCATGTGAAAAGTGGGTAGACAGGAGTCTCGACAAGCCAACAGCCCGCACATGTACACTATGCATTATGCCGCTGCCAGAGTGCCAACACAAAAATCCGCCACGAAAAATACAGCTGGACATATGGCGCTGACTCCATGGTTCAACAAGTGAATCAGCTATTTATGGGTGATATGATCAATATTAAGATAGTCGCCTTTACTATCAAAGACATTTTCTAATATCCTTGTAGACTGTAGACCTGGGAGCCTAGGCGAATGAAGGTATTCGAACACATAACCACCCGCCGGCGGGCAGAAGTGCTAGCCACCGCCCTACGGCCGCTGACTCTAATGTTGATATGCCCCAACATGTCATTCGCACTTTATTTATTGTTTTGATTAGTGATCTAGCGACAACTGAAGCCGTTAATGTCTGAACATTTCACCTCTTCTCTGTCCTTGATAATCTCAACAGTTTTGTTGATAAAACCAAAAATACACTCTTCAGACTGATTACATCGGTGATTGTTTGTAATGCGTCGTAATTTATCTTTCAGGGCGATTTTAGCGTAAACGTGTAAATTGTGCATGACCGAAGTCAATAAATGATTAAATGGAAGTCAGCGAAGATAAGATAGCTCGATCTTAAACTCCCGGTGTGCTGCTGGCGAGGTAGCCTATTCAACCCCTACACAGGTCAGTTAGACTATAATGTTGACTTCAGATCCTTGACTTGGGGATGTAAATTATAAATTTCTCAGAAGTCGGGGTTGGTTCTCCTGATGGCGATGGACACTGGTAATAGGGTAAGCTAGCCCACAAGTAGTAGGTGTGGACACAGTCCACTCGAGTTCAACGCGAACCACAAAAACTCAGTTTAAAAGTACAAAACAAAAACATGTACCAAGCATAGACACACTGTTACAATACATTTCACATGATAAAAATACTTTCAGGTATCCTGTTTACTGACATCTTGTCATCTTGATAGACGATAGTTTTATTTGTTTGTCAACACCAGCATTTTTTCAGCTGTTGTTGATGTTCATAGCTTTTTTTTTTTTTTTAAATTCGCATATCCTTTACAGGACATCGCTGTCAACAGCAGCATCTTTCAGCTGTCTGTTGGTCTCTTGGCAAGATTACGCTCAGTAGTTCGCCATTGCTTTCTGAGCGGCCGGCTCAGTTATCCCGCAAAGTCACCAGCGGGGGACGAACCGCTCCCAGCTCTCGCCCGCTACGAGACTCTGCGTGATAAACGGGATTACGGAGAGAAAGTGTTGTAACCCCTCGGCCAGAGAGACCGGCCTTAGCAAGATTACGCTCAGTAATTTGTCATTGCTTTCTGAGCGACCGGTTTACATACCCCGTAAGTAACCAACGCGACGCGATCCGCTGCCGAATCTCGCGCAGCTGTGTTCCTCAGGTGGATATACGGGATTATGAAGAAAGTCGTTAATCCCTTCGCCAGTGAGTCCGGCAGACGATAGTTATTGTGTTTTAAAACAAAATGCGTAAAAACCTCAACATAGCACAAAGCCTGGGCTCAATTGCAGAGACCACGTGTTGTCTATGCAGCATGATCAGTCCGTCTGCGTGCATACTTACGCCAATTACCCAATACGTCTAGAACAGTCCGTCTGCGTGCATACTTACGCCAATTACCCAATACGTCTAGAACAGTCCGTCTGCGTGCATACTTACGCCAATTACCCAATACGTCTAGAACAGTCCGTCTGCGTGCATACTTACGCCAGTTACCCAATACGTCTAGAACAGTCCGTCTGCGTGCATACTTACGCCAGTTACCCAATACGTCTAGAACAGTCCGTCTGCGTGCATACTTACGCCAGTTACCCAATACGTCTAGAACAGTCCGTCTGCGTGCATACTTACGCCAGTTACCCAATACGTCTGGAACAGTCCGTTTGCGTGCATACTTACGCCAGTTACCCTATACGTCTGGAACAGTCCGTCTGCTTGCATACTTACGCCAGTTACCCAATACGTCTAGAACAGTCCGTCTGCGTGCATACTTACGCCAGTTACCCAATACGTCTAGAACAGTCCGTCTGCGTGCATACTTACGCCAGTTACCCAATACGTCTAGAACAGTCCGTCTGCGTGCATACTTACGCCAGTTACCCAATACGTCTAGAACAGTCCGTCTGCGTGCATACTTACGCCAGTTACCCAATACGTCTAGAACAGTCCGTCTGCGTGCATACTTACGCCAGTTACCCAATACGTCTGGAACAGTCCGTCTGCGTGCATACTTACGTCAGTTACCCAATACGTCTGGAACAGTCCGTCTGCGTGCATACTTACGCCAGTTACCCAATACGTCCTAGAACAGTCCGTCTGCGTGCATACTTACGCCAATTACCCAATACGTCTAGAACAAGACAAGCTGTAGAAGCTGCCTGATCAGAAAAGCAATGCTCTAACTGTCCGTAGTCAATAGTTAAAGTTAGTTAAATATCATTTACAGGACGTCGGAGTCAACCGCAGCATTATTTGGCTGTTTGTGATCTCTTGGCAAGTTTACGTTCAGTAGTTTGCCATTATTTTCTGAACGACCGGCATGACTAACATCTTACAGAAAAACCCAACACAAGGCAATCTGAAGCCAAATCGCCCGCAGCTGTGTTTCGAACGCGGTATGTGGAATTAAGAACTGCGTCCGTAACTCCTTCAGCGCGAAGCAGGCAACTTTACTAGAGCTCCCGGATGTCACAATGTCCGTTATCTGCACAATGATCAAGTTTCATCGCCCGCGACAATATCTTAATTCCGCATATCTCAACTATGTGTTACAGTAACTCAAACCACCCAAGTGACTCCTCCTATATCAGACAATTGTTACACTGATGAGCTCTGTACAACCCTCATCATCATGTGCCATGTCGATAGGAGGGGCGGTCATGTTTCGCCATCTTACACTATCACCAGCATTCCTCGATTAGCTCTGTGTGCTTGTTTCGACCATGCCATGTGGTCAAGCCATCCAAATATTTACTTCTCTGCTTTCATTTGGTCTTTTCCCCTCAATTTTACCAGTTGTCACCAGGTTGTCCAATTTATTTCTTCTCATAACGTGTCCAAAATATTGTGATTGCCTGCGCCTAATTTCTCTAATCAGTTTACGGTTGTCATTTGTTTCTTGGAGGACCTTCTCATTGGTTTTTCTGTCTGCCCATGATATTCTCTGTATTTCCCCTAAGAAACCACATTTCCACTACCATTATATGTTTTTCAGTTAATCTGCTCATTGTCCACGTTTCGCATCCATACTAAAGTACAGGGTTTATGTAGCCTATGTACAATAGCCCACCAAAACAGACTTCCAGGTCTCAGTACCCACACTAACACATTGCAGATATTTACTGGAAGCATAAAGATATAAAATATAACACGGATGCATGTTGGAACACAGGACTAACTACCTCGTACACAACATAGACTGCAGTAAGCAGAGTATATTGCTTTAAAAAAATTAAAATAAACCATAGACGAAAGCATATGCTTATTGGAAGTAGCAGCGATGGTCCACACAGAAACAGTTCCGTTGAAACCAAATCCCATTTTCTACATAGAATGAATGGTTCAGTACCTGCGATATCTGTTAGCACTGGGTAGTCGTGACGTGTCCTTTGGAGTAAACTAGGCAGGCCGAGATAAATCAAATCAAATCAATTTTATTTTAATAGGGCCACAAATTGGGCACGCAGGCCCGTCTTACATTCGGCCCTTCCAATCACTCATCTTTCGTTCATCAATGGTGCATGATACATTTACATAGGAAGAAAAAAAAAACATTGTCAAATGAATGTTGTAAACATAAACAATGCAAATTACCATGTTATGAGGCAAATCTCCCACCCACCCACACATAACCCCACACCCACACCCACCCACACACACACACCCAATGACACATAATACCCCTCCAACCGACCCATCCTCCTCCCGCAATCCCCCACCCATACATTGCCCTCACCCGTTCCCCCAACCCACACTCACTCACCACCCACACAAACATCCCCCACCAACCCACGCATCCCGCACCCACCCACATACACATCCTAACCCACACACCCATCCCCCACTCAGACATAGAGGGATCATGCTGCATGGGCAATACATGGTATCTACACTTCAGCCCGAGATTTGTGCTATGGAGAGGTATGACTCCATCTCTGGTCCACACCATAGGTTGTAGTTATTATACCTTTTTTGAAGCACAATGTTATAAACTATCGTCTGTCAAGTCGTTGTCTCCGCACTTAATGACAAATGACTTGATGTGATCAAGAACAAACATCACATCACTCGGGACATTCCCGCCCGTTCCCATCTTCAACAACCAGGGAAGAGTCCCAGTACTTTATAGTACCAGTATGGTTATGTGTATCTGTCTGGCAGACTCCGTGGCGAAGCGTTTCCATTGCCTGCCTGTCGCTCCGGAGGTTGTGGGTTCGAATACAGACTTCATCGTTCGGTTCACGAGTGCAGTTTTCTCGGAGACTCCTAGGTGTCGTCGCTGGAGCTACTGAGTTCGTACTTTCTGCGACGGTATCAGTAGGCTACCCTACGGAAATAGACCAAGCCATATTGGGAAAAACCCGGTGCAATGAAGACGATTCTCTTGCTAAGTCAGTCTGCCATTTCCTCTGTTTTGGGTGTCAGCGAGATCATAATGTAACTAATAAAGCAAATCTCCCGTTCAAACGTCAGTTCAGAAAGTAGCATATTTACATTAAAGTGGCCCATGTCTTTTGCTGGACGTCACACTCAACCCCACATTGATTTCATAGGCATTGTTACGTTCAGTAGTTTGCCATTGCTCCCTGAACAGGCAGTCAATGTTGAAGTCCAACTGACAGGTGTGTGGAATACACCCGCTACACCGCCGTCAGCTCACGGATATTTAAAGCGCAAGGGCCATAGACCTCTCGGCCACGCTTTCCTCTTTACATACTAGGAGTTTTAGGCTCTTTTATATGCCTTTAATCGTGTTGGGTATATATTGGGAATGCCGGCTTCGTGGCTTAGAGGTTATGACTTTTCTCCGTAATCTCGTATACTCTCGTCGGTTAACGTGATGAAGGTAAGAATCAGCAGTGGTTCGAATCGAATCTGTAACTTACGGGGTATGTGAGCCGGCCGCTCAGAAAGCAATGGCAAACTACTGAGCGTAATCTTGCCAAGAAATCGACATACAGCTGAAAGATGCTGGTGTTGACAGCGATGTCCTGTAAAGGATATGCAAAAAAAAAGTAAAAAAATATAGTGGTAGCTTCAACGGTATTTTATGGTTATGTTTCCGCCATTCATTTGACAATGTTTTTTCCCTGTGTGAATGTAGCATGCACAGATGTTGAAAGAAAGATGAGTGATTAGAAGGGCCGAATGTAAGACGGCCTGTGTGTCCAGTTTTTGACCCTTTGAAAATAAAGTTTGTTCGTTCGTTGGGTATTCGAATTGGTGATGTGAAGGGGAATCGCACATATTCTTAGGGAACCGGCAGGCTATGTGTTACTGCGATTTCCTTATCTCACAATGAATATAGATATTATATACATATAGTCTCTACAAACATTCGCCTATTTAAAACTTTTGTTCTGAACCTACATATTTCTATGTGCAAGTCATGTTTGAAACATCAGAACGCACACATACGAACACGTACTCAGAATATATATATATATGTATATATATATATATATATATATATATATATATATATATATATATATATATATATATATATATATATATATATATGTGTGTGTGTGTGTGTGTGTGTGTGTGTATGTGTGTATTGGACGTAATACACAGACACACATATATAATACACATACAAACACACACACACTCATACACACATGCATATAGACACAGACATACCGCAGACATACATATAACGCACAGACACAAATGACAAATAAAAATCACACACATACGCAAACATATACACACAATTCACAGATATACAGCACATACAAATGTAACAGAGACAGATACAAATCACACGAACACACACACACAGACACACACTGTAACAAGCTACGTGGAGGGTCCCAAATAACTATGTAACAATATTTCAAAATTATTCTTTCGCCCTGGCTGGGATAGGTCTTTGCTTGCCAACCCTCCTCCGTTCCCCGGACTCACTGTCACTCTCTCTTACGACCTCGGGACCTATTCCCTGATGTATCTTTCTGGCTGATCCATAGATAACACGGTGATCGTTGGAATAAACTAAAACGTGATTTATTAACCTAATAAAGAACAGCACAGGAAAACATTAAGGCAGTTAAAACAGATAGTTCTACACAGACAAAACCGGGACACAGAGTTCATTTCAGACACAGAGCATCATGGCTTTACATCATAGACCAAGCTGTAGTCAAGGTCCGTTCTGTCCACATATCGCTCACCAAATCATAAGTCCTCCTTGCTTTCCCTCCCGGTACGTTTGGCTAACAACAGTTCTCCGTGGAACCAGACTAATGTTCGTGGGAAAATGTCCTGTGATCCATGGTCACAATGCTAAGTGAAAGTTCTTACAAAAGGAAATAGTTCCTGAGCGGGAATTGGGTAGGTATCCTTCACTGTCTCAGACAAGGATGGGTGGGTCTGATATTTAGGTGGGGTTCAGTCCAGAATACAAACTGACTCGATCTTAGCGTATCGAGATGACTGGCGAGGTGTTGGAAAGACTGATGGTCATTCTTTCGGGCTAGCTGTGGCTCTATCTGGTAGAGATCATACCCTTAGACCTGGCATGGCCTAAAACTTGACATGGCCTCGTCTTCAACATACTTTCTGCGTATAGCCCTGTCGAGACCTTCAGCTCTGTTCCTACTTTCAAAAAGGAAGGACCCTTTTCATTTCCCCAGTAGTAGGCTGCAGTGTTGTCCTAATCTTTGAATTAAATAGACATTCTGCAATTACCAAACGGTAAGTATTGAAACGGACATGAATTGCACCAGAAGTTGCACTGGTGTGTATTTGGTGTAAGGTGCCCTATCGGGTTTCCCCGAAGACAAGACATATATCTAATCGTTCTATTAAAAAGATCGTGTTGTTAAAGAATCCCAGAGAACTATCTTCCGTGGTGATTGAGCAAATAAGAGAACTGAGGGTTCCCGAAAGCTGTTTCCCCCTGTTTACCCAAAATAAAAGAAGGCATGAGGACATGGGCCATTGGCGTTTTGCCACACACACACACATACACACACACACACACACACACACACACACACACACACACACACACACACACACACACACACACACACACACAAACGCCATACAATACACACTCCAGAATATCTTCAATATCTGATACGGTTGTAGGAGCAATGACCATCTCATTAACCTCGCGCTCAGTTTCTTAGAAGTTGCCAAAAACGTCAGAGGTTTATGGTCGGATTGTACCTTGAACGGTACTCCATACAGATAAGGTTGAAATTTCTGTACCGCCCACACTAGAGCTAGACATTCCCGTTCGACGGTGGAGTAATTCCGTTCCGCGGGTAACAGTTTTCTACTGGCATACGCCACCGGACATAGCACCGAAGCATCATCTCGCCCTTCCTGCAACAGAGTTGCCCCAATCCCTATGTTACTCGCGTCGGTTCTTAGAACAAATGTTTTCTCCAAATTTGGGAGTTGCAGGACTGGCCTATCCACCAAAGCCTGTTCAGCTTTCCATAAGCTTCTTCACAGCTCGGGGTCCAGACTATAGGATCTGGCGAACCTTTCTTCAGGGTCTCTGTTAACGGCGCCCCAATTTCGTTGAACCTCGGAATAAATTTCTGGTAAAACCCACACAGAGACAAGAAAGACCTAACATCCTTTTTGGACTTAGGACGGGGTGCGAGTCTGACCTTCTCAATATTCTTTTCTTCCGGTACCAGTCCCCCTGGGGTAATAGTATGTCCCAGAAATTCCAAGGATTGATAGCCAATCATGCATTTGGCTGGACGGGCGGTTAACCCTTCCTCTTTTAACCTTGTGAAAATCTGTCCCAAGGACTTCAGGTGATCTTTCAGATTGTCAGACGCGATGAGAATATCATCCATAAACGAGACGACAGAGGGATCCTTTAAAGGCTCTAATAACATTCTCATCATGCGGGTGAACACACTGGGCGCATTGCTCAGCCCAAATGGCATCACCTTGAATTCGTAGTGCCCGCTCGGAGTACTGAAGGCGAGCAAGGGGCTAACCTCGGGCTTCACAGGGATCTGATAATATCCCCGGCTTAGATCAATCTTTGAAAAGTACTTTGCCTTATTTAGTCTGGCAAACAGTTGATTTGTGTTCGGTAACGGTTCAACTTGGAATGTCGTACAACTGTTTAAATGCCTGTAATCAATACATAGGCGGTGCTCCCCACTGGGCTTCCTCAACAAGACAACCCCGGCATTATAAGGAGAAGTCGAAGGAGTGATGATGTCATCGTCCAGAAGTTTCTGGATTTCGGCTTCCAGGGCCTTCTCTTTCGAAAAGGGCACTGGATATATTTTTTGGCGAACGGGGTCTTGAGTAGTCAGAGTCATATCAAACTCGACCAACCCTGTCCGCCCTGGCCGATCGGTAAGAATCTGCTGATGGGACTCCAACAAACGGATGACCAGGTCTGTTTCTTCAGCCGACAGATCAGGATTTATATGTACATCCCTATAGGTTTCCCCAGGGTGTAAAGGATACTCCCTATCCGCGTCTTCGCCCGATTCAGTTTCCATCGCGACCGCCATAGTCATGAGTGGGAGAGAAGTACCATCAGATCGTTCTTCATACTTTTTGAGGAGGTTAATGTGGAAGATTTTGAATTTCCCCCTGATCCGGATGGCATAGTTGGTGCGGGACACAACTCTTTCCACCGGGAAAGGCCCCTGCCAACCAATCTCGAGTTTATTGGAACCTACTGGAAGCAACAACAGAACCCGATCCCCCACTTTAAGAGACCTATCTTTCGTCCTTCTATTGTAGTAGGCCGCGTGTCTCTTTCTGGCCGCCCTCAGATTCTGAGCTGCCAAAGCCCAACCCGTCTGGAGTTTCTTCTTTAACTCTTCGACGTATTTATATGAGGATACAACTTCTTCGGAAGTTTCTTCCTCTGTCCAACATCTCAATAGGGCTTCTAAGGGACCATTGATTGGCCTCCTGAATAGTAGAGTGGCTGGTGGCAACCCGGTCGACCCATGGGGAACCTCCCGATAGGCGAACAAGGCGGCTGGGATATACTCATCCCATCTATCTGGTTCTCTTGAGCCAGCTTCCGAAGCATGGTCATCAAGGTACCATTAAACCTCTCTACTTGCCCATTTGACTGAGGGTGGTATGGGCTTGTGTGAATGTGGTTAGTCTGGAAGATACGAAAGACTTCCTCCATCAGCTTACCACAGAACTGAGACCCATTGTCCGTTAGGATCTGGTTTGGAAATCCCAACCGAGTAAAGGTCTCCATCAGTGCATCAGTCACTCGCGTAGAGTCGATTGTGGCCAACGGTATCGCCTCGCCCCACATGGAACAGCAATCCACCATCGTAAGAATAAACATATTTCTCTTCCTAGTCCGAGGAAGAGGACCAACAAGATCGATGGCAACTCTCTCGAAAAGAGAGTTCATAATGGGCATGTCGCCCAGGATTACCGGAGCCGTCCAGTGTTTTGGTGCCATACGCTGGCACTCTGGGCACGACTTGACGTACCGACGCACGTCTCCAGTCATCCCTGGCCAGTAGTAATGGCAGGAAATGCGTTGGAGTGTTGCCCCGACACCCATATGTCCACTGAATGAAATGGTGTGTCCCATATGAAGAAGCTGTTCCCGATAGGCCTTAGGAACTACCAGCTGGCCATGCTGGCGTTCCTCCCCTCCGGCTCTCCGGTACAGTAACCGATTCTTCATATAATACTGCCCCCGTCTTGGTGGGTCAGAACTTTTTGGCAACTGGTTGAAGCAAGGTTGCAAAGTAGCATCCTGGCTTTGAGCAGCTCGTAACTCCCCAGGCAAGGGATTCATGATCAAGGCCGGCGTCTGCTCATCTCCCGATTGAGATCTGGTTTGCATTGCTCCTACGTACGTAGGTTCTGTTGGGATCCCTAGAAAGACGTAGCGACAACCCAAGATCTTTGGAAGATTGGATCGAGCAGAACGGCTGCCTGTATAGTGCCGGTAACATATTTCGATTTGATGTCCACCTTCGCAATCGGAAGAGACATCGCTACCGCACTCTGGTCGCCGTTTGAATCTCAATAGACTCCCCGGTTAGCTGCTCTGAGCTCACTAAGTGTGAGGAAATTACGGCCTCGAACTGTAGACCGGTGTCATAGAGACACTCGACTGGTTGTCCTTCACAAGTATCGTCTCTACTACTGGTGGTTTCTCTGAATTTTTGTTCTCAAGGACCCCTCCTTCTACCTCACTGTTAGACCCTTCCCCGGTTTCTACAAGACAGGCAGCATAGTGAGAGTCTTTCTGTTTGCGCCTGCAATCGGCCGTATTGTGTGTGGGAGATTTGCAGTTGGTGCACCACTTTTCACTCCACTTTCTTTTAGGAGATCCAGGTGGACTCTTACCAGAGGGTTTCTTAATTGGAACTTTATCGAAAGGATCCTCCTTCTTGGTGTGAGCTGTTTTAGGGTTCTTCTTCTTTCCAGACCATGTGTCTGGTGGTCGGGGTTTGGGTTGTGACAGTTCCCCATTATCCCCATGAGCTGGCACATACCTTTCCGCTAATGTGTTAACTACGTCTAACCTTTCTGCCCCGTTTTCAAGCAAGAAGGTTTGCAATGGCTTAGGCATCATCCTCTTCATTTGGTCCACGACCACTAATTCTTCTAAACTTTCATAGTCGTTAGCAAATCCAGCTAATGACATCCACTTCAAAAGGTAAGACTTAAGTCTAACGCTGTAAGCTGCGAACATCTCCCCTGGCTCTCTCTTCGACTTTCTGAACTGCTGTCGGTATGTATGGGCTGTCATCTGGAACCTTTTCAATAATGCTTTTTCCAGAGCTTCATAGTCATTCTCCATACCAGGTGGCAACCTTGAGTAGACCTCGTACGCGGTCCCCCTCAGGCCTGTGAGAGTTTCAAGTTCCATTTCCCACGTTCCAATCCCATAGCCAAAGCCATCGACTGAAATCTGTGAAGATACTGGTCGATCTTATCTTTGTGTTCATCGAACGGGAAGCAATGGGAACTTCATTGCCTGGTATGGACGGCCACTAGAAGTTGTTGAGTCAGGGAGAACTGCGCCTCCCACTGCACCTCGCTTTCCTTGGCAGTTTGAGCTTTCAGCTCCAACTCCCTCATACGGAACTCATGGTCTCTGACTGCCTGCTCGGCCTCCATCTTCCTAGCCTCAAGTCTCAGCCTCAATTTTCTTAGCTTCGCGCACAGCTTGTCTGAAGTCTCTTTCCACTTCCTGAACATATTTCTGTAACTCCGCCCCATCATAACCCGTCTCACGCCCTGTAGCCTGTACTTCAGCAACATTAAATTTAGCTGATGCCATCTTAAACTCAGAGGAGTAAGTGAATAGGTAAATGTATATTCAATTTCAATCTCAAGTACACAACTGGTTAAATTACACGACCACAACACGTCGTATGTCGGTCAGTCTGTGTCAGGAAGAGTATAGACAATAGCCAGGCACGGTAGGCAGAACCTATTGATAGTAGACAAGAATATCTGTACCCTAACAGTATATCAGCCAGAACTCCACCAGGATTTCAAATATCCCGCGACGTGCCCCCAGAAATTGTAACAAGCTACGAGGAGGGTCCCAAATAACTATGTAACAATATTTCAAAATTATTCTTTCGCCCTGGCTGGGATAGGTCTTTGCTTGCCAACCCTCCTCCGTTCCCCGGACTCACTGTCACTCTCTCTTACGACCTCGGGACCTATTCCCTGATGTATCTTTCTGGCTGATCCATAGATAACACGGTGATCGTTGGAATAAACTAAAACGTGATTTATTAACCTAATAAAGAACAGCACAGGAAAACATTAAGGCAATTAAAACAGATAGTTCTACACCGACAAAACCGGGACACAGAGTTCATTTCAGACACAGAGCATCATGGCTTTACATCATAGACCAAGGTGTAGTCAAGGTCCGTTCTGTCCACATATCGCTCACCAAATCATAAGTCCTCCTTGCTTTCCCTCCCGGTACGTTTGGCTAACAACAGTTCTCCGTGGAACCAGACTAATGTTCGTGGGAAAATGTCCTGTGATCCCTGGTCACAATGCTAAGTGAAAGTTCTTACAAAAGAAAATAGTTTCTGAGCGGGAATTGAGTAGGTATCCTTCACTGTCTCAGACAAGGATGGGTGGGTCTGATATTTAGGTGGAGTTCAGTCCAGAATACAAACTGACTCGATCTTAGCGTATCGAGATGACTGGCGAGGTGTTGGAAAGACTGGTGGTCATTCTTTCGGGCTAGCTGTGGCTCTATCTGGTAGAGATCATACCCTTAGACCTGGCATGGCCTAAAACTTGACATGGCCTCGTCTTCAACATACTTTCTGCGTATAGCCCTGTCGAGACCTTCAGCTCTGTTCCTACTTTCAAAAAGGAAGGACCCTTTTCATTTCCCCAGTAGTAGGCTGCAGTGTTGTCCTAATCTTTGAATTAAATAGACATTCTGCAATTACCAAACGGTAAGTATTGAAACGGACATGAATTGCACCAGAAGTTGCACTGGTGTGTATTTGGTGTAAGGTGCCCTATCGGGTTTCCCCGAAGACAAGACATATATCTAAACGTTCTATTAAAAAGATCGTGTTGTTAAAGAATCCCAGAGAACTATCTTCCATGGTGATTGAGCAAATAAGAGAACTGAGGGTTCCCGAAAGCTGTTTCCCCCTGTTTACCCAAAATAAAAGAAGGCATGAGGACATGGGCCATTGGCGTTTTGCCACACACACACACACAAACGCCATACAATACACACTCCAGAATATCTTCATTTTCTTGTTCTCTTCCTGCATATATTCGAGGTTTGTGTGTATCTGCTAACGAAGTTTCCTATCAGCAACGTCCTTTCTATCACTTGCTGATTGTGTTCTTGTACAGATGACCGATTCCACTTTCCCTCTTTGTTGACTGACTTATTGTATACAATCTGCTACTGTTGTTCCCATAAGTACCCAGTGTCACACTGGTCCGGCACAGGAATCGTCAAAGACAATTGAGAGAAAGACAAATTATGTGCAAACCCTTTAACAAGACATTGTAACCAACCAGTGCATTCAAAACAATATATTCCGTTAGTGAATTTAAATGCAGAAGCCACACAAAATAGGATGGACGATTTATTGTCTGGGATATTTCGCTGAATCTGATTACGTGCATACTGCAGAACTATATATCATTTTAAGTGCACGGAAGAATCATATTTTATCTGAAATATATAACACAGACAGTCACTGATATTGTTACTCTGGGAAGTCAATAAGTAAGTCACAAATGGCTGCAGAAAAATAAGTAAATATGATAACAACTCGAAACCAGTTTATTTTTATACATACAGTTGTCCCTTTATTTCTCAACATAATTTCCACCAACATTGATGCACTTATCCCATCGTTTGATCAGCCCTCCTAAACGACTGCATAGAACTGCGTGCTCTGTTTTCTAAACAACGTTTCCACTTCACATTCAACTTTGGCGTCATTAGCGAAATGTCTCACGCCAAGGTGGGTTTCAGTGGACCAAAAAGGTGGAAATCGCTAGGGAGCTGAGTCGGGGCCGTAAGGTGGGTGTTCCAGAACTTCCCACCTCAGTTGGTTAATTTTCTCCTGAGTTAATCGAGCCGTATGTGGTCTGGCATTGTCATGAAGAAGCAACACGCCTCTAGTCAGGAGTCCTGGACGTTTTCTTCGGATTGCATCACGAAGCATCGATAGAACTTCACAGTACGATTCAGAATTCACATTGTCACCTTTCTTCTTGAAATTGGTTAAAAGAACTCCTTGACAATCCCAGAACACTGTCAGCATAACCTTCCATGCTGATGGCATAACCCTAAATTGTTGGACACAAGGCGAAGAAGGATGTTTCCATTGCATTGAAGCACGCTATGATTCGAGTTGGTAGTCAGCATACACAGGAAGCATTTCCTTATGAATGTCATTTGCAGACAGTCCTTTTGCCCACCAAAAAAAAAAAAAAAACAACAAAAAACGCACAACAGCACGTTGCTCTTTGGTTGTACACTCCGTAAGTAGTCACCATTTTGTATATGCGCTGCGCATACGCTTGCGCATGAGACACCTAGCGCCACATGACGAACGGGAATATGAAGTTCGATGTTGCTGTCACCTAATGACACTTGTAGAAAACACCAAGTACATTTACCTGCCATCTCACAGAACTGTGTGACTTACTTATTGACTCGCTCTCGTAGAATTTGGAGCAATATTATCCCCCGGTATTGGCAGAGTCACTGTAACATCTTTCGGTTGCCACAACCCAAGTTTTATTTTCTGGATCAGTTGTCAAAAAGCAAGTGTGTTATAAATCACCTGACACCGATACTGAAACATCCAGCTATACCTATGCCCGCAAAATGACAGATAATAAATAGCATATTCATACCAGCTCTACGCTACCTTTGTTAAACTTGGACATTATCCAAATTGCACTTACACAAAATCAACACCGGGCGAGATGAGATGCTTGCGAAGATCTGCCAACTTAGCTATCTTAGACCTAGTCAGAAATGTTATCTGATACACAATGGGGTAAACACCTTGTGCCACATATATTGAAAGACAGACGATCAACTGGTTTGGCCATGTCGTTAGAATACACACATCAGTTATCAGCACTTGCGTCACAGCAAAGAGAGTCTGATATGGGAGCAAGAAGACGATCAAGATGAAAATGGATTGACATCACAGACACCGCATCACACAGATTGACACTATCCAGTGCCACCTATCGGGGGCCTGAAGCGTCACCTATTCCTGCCACGACGCTTGATGGCAAAAGTGGAAGATGATTATAATAATCATGACGACATAATATAGCGATCATTTTCTTTATTTGCCGCGTTGTTGACTTCACCAGAAATATAACTCGCTGGAATTGTCGGGGGGAAAATATCAAAGACGCATGAAGCTCAAACTGCAAGGTAACGTCACGTGATATGAAAGCATATTTTTATACCCCAGATGTCGTAAAGACAAGACTCGTAGCTCTGAGTAAGATCCATTGCAAGGGTTATTTATTTAGAAGATGGACACTGCGATTGTATGGAAAGCATAATCTCATTTTAGTGACAGGAACAGACATGTAGACAGCAGCATGGAGATGCCGAGTTTATGGCAGACATGTTCCCCAGGGAGCTGATAATAATGTAATAATGACATGTATTGGCATTTATTATTAACTATCCACAATCTGATTTTACGACCTGAACCTGCAAATTCAGGGTGTGAAATCTTGCAATATCTTGACAGCATGAGAAATAAATGTATAGGTATTTATTGGCACTTGTTGTTTGTCCATCAGGAATGATGATGACCATTTATTTCATCCAGTGGGGTTGAAAGTATGGAACCGTGAGTTCTAAGATGGCTGATAAGGCTTATTTTGGCTCGAAATGTTCTTTGATAATGTGGGCAAAGAATGTTTGACGTTCCAGAAGGAGGATCTCCTAGCAATGGTTTTTATTAACGTCTTTCTCCGTAATCCTGTATATTCTCGTCAGTAATGCAGCTGCGCGAGAATCGGCAGCGGTTCGCGCCGCACTGGTAACTTAGGGGGTATGTGAGCCGGTCGCTCAGATAGCAATGGCAAACTACTGAGCATAATCTTGCCTAGTACATCAATAGCAGCTGAAAAATGCTGGTGTTGACTGCAACATCCTGTAAGGGATATGCAACATAAACAAAAAAATCTTTTTCACAGCTCTGGCAGTCCTCGTTGCTTCACAAGTGACTGCACCCTTGTGTTATCATGTAGGCCACGAATTTCGTTCTTTGGCATGCAGTCTCCCAGGTGTCAAGATGAATTCCAAAAGCTTTCAGTGAGATTCTCAGAGTGCCTTTAAAGCGTTTTCTCTGGCCACCTTGGGAGCGTTTACCACAACGCAGTTCGCCGTAACAAAATCGGTTAGGGAGCCTGTGATCTGACATGCGAGTCAAGTGACCAGCCCAACGAATCTGATTCTTCATTAGTATAGTGTGGATAGTGGGCATGGACGCTCTTTCGAGAACTTGAGTGTCCGGGATCTTGTCTTGCCATTTAATCTTCAATAGCTTCCCAAAGCAGACTGTGTGGAAGTGGGTTAATTTCCTAGCACTTTATATTGGCACTTACAGAAGTAAAGAAAGGACGTAGAGATTCCAGGACATGTATTCGGCAAGTATCATCTCTCTTGTTCTGGTGTGGAATAGAACCGTACTGAACCGGAAAACAGAACCCTGCCACTAGATGGTATTGAATCTGGATCTCTCTCTCAACAATCAGGCGCTCTAACCACTATATCACCGTGGCTCCCGTGTATACAGCATAGATCCTAACAGGACACACCACCTTTGTGTCTCACATGGAAACGAAAATTAAGTTTAGACACTTCTGCTTGGTTATCTGTAGTTTGTAAACCCTTATCCAACGCCTTCCCCATTTTTATTTGCCGATGAATGCAATAAGGCGGGTACATGCCTTACCTTAATGCGAGGAAATGCAACCTAAAGTCTAAATGTCATGGCAGGGCATATCAGGCCCTAAGCCTTGGTGGGCAGCTGGTCTAGGATGGAAGCTTCGACAGGCGGACAGTTAGAGCATTGCTTTGCTGATCCGGTAGCTTCTGCAGCTGATTTTGTTCCAGACGTATTGTTGTCACCTTTCCGCTGGAGTAAACTAGACATACCGAGAGAAGGATCATGCTGGATGGTCAACACATGATCTCTAAATTCAGCCCAGAGCTGGTCTAGGATGGAAGCTTCGACAGGCGGACAGTTAGAGCATTGCTTTGCTGATCCGGTAGCTTCTGCAGCTGATTTTGTTCCAGACGTATTGTTGTCACCTTTCCGCTGGAGTAAACTAGACATACCGAGAGAGGGATCATGCTGGATGGTCAACACATGGTCTATAAATTCAGCCCAAGCTTTGTGATATGGAGAGATATAACTCCATTTTACAAACTATCGTCTGTCAAGACGGCAAGGTGCCAGTCATCTACCCTTTCAGACGGCTCTGTGTTTATGGTGCTGGTCCCGTATTTGTCTAGACCAGTCAGCACATGAGTGTCAATAATGAGTGTCAATAATGAGTGTCAATAATGAGTGTCAATGAGTGTCAATAATGAGTGTCAATAATGAGTGCCAATAATGAGTGCCAATAATGAGTGTCAATAATGAGTGTCAATAATGGGTGTCAATAATGAGTGTCAATAATGAGTGTCAATAAAATGTGTCAATAATGAGTGTCAATACTGAGTGTCAATAATGGGTGCCATTAATGAGAGTCAATAATGAGTGTCAATAATAGGTGCCATTAATTAGTGTCAATAATGAGTGTCAAAGATAAGTGTCAATAATGTGTGTCAATAATGGGTGACAATTATGTGTGTCAATAATGTGTGTCAATAATGTGTGTCAATAATGAGTGTCAATAATGTGTGTCGATAATGAGTGTCAATAATGAATGTCAATAATGAGTGTCAATAATGGGTGCCATTAATGAGAGTCAATAATGCATGTCAATAATGCGTGTCAATAATGAGTGTCAATAATGAGTGTCAAAAATTAGTGTCAATAATGCGTGTCAATAATGGGTGTCAATAATGTGTGTCAATAATGCGTGTCAATAATGAGTGTCAAAAATGAGTGTCAATAATGAGTGTCAATAATGAGTGTCAGAAATTAGTGGCAATAATGAGTGTCAATAATGTGTGTCAATAATGTGTGTCAAAAATGAGTGTCAATAATGGGTGTCAATAATGAATGCCAATAACGAGTGTCAATAAAATGTGTCAATAATGAGTGTCAATAAGTGTCAATAATGAGTGTCAATAATTAGTATCAATAATGCGTGTCAAAAATGAGTGTCAATAATGATTGTCAATAATGAGTGTCAAAAATGAGTGTCAATAATGGGTGTCAATAATGAATGCCAATAACGAGTGTCAATAAAATGTGTCAATAATGAGTGTCAATACTGAGTGTCAATAATGAGTGTCAATAATGAGTGTCAATGATGAGTGTCAATAATGAGGGTCAATGAGGAGTGTCAATTATGAGTGTCAATAATGAGTGTCAATAATGAATGTCAATAATGAGTGTCAATAATGAGTGTCAATAATCAGTGTCAATAATGAGTGCCAATGATGGGTGTCAATAATGAGTGTCAATGAGGAGTGTCAATTATGAGTGTCAATAATGAGTGTCAATAATGAGTGTCAAAATGAGTGTCAATAATGAGTGTAAATAATGAGTGTCAATATGTGTCAATAATGAGTGCCAATAATGAGTGTCAATAATGAGTGTCAATAATGAGTGTCAATAAAATGTGTCAATAATGAGTGTCAATACTGAGTGTCAATAATGGGTGTCAATAATGAGTGTCAATAATGGGTGCCATTAATGAGAGTCAATAATGAGAGTCAATAATGAATGTCAATAATGAGTGCCAATAATGAGTGTCAATAATCAGTGTCAATAATGAGTGCCAATAATGAGTGTCAATAATGAGTGTCAATTATCAGTGTCAATAATGAGTGTCAATAATGAGTGTCAATAATCAGTGTCAATAATCAGTGTCAATAATGAGTGTCAATAATGAGTGTCAATAATGAATGTCAATAATGAGTGTCAATAATGAGTGTCAATAATGAGAGTCAATAGTGAGTGTCAATAATCAGTGTCAATAATGAGTGTCAATAACGCGCCAGTCGCGTTCACTTTTTAAGGCATTCCCTGGCACTCAGTAAGGTTGGGTCGACCTACGAAAGCAATTTAATTGAACAATCCGTTTGGATAGGTGGTGTGAGCACTCCTGTTTGTTAATTAAACATCGTTTATTCATGTGTTAACTTATTTGCTGGTCTGTTTGTTCTTTTATCTAGAGTCAATCTAACAATGGCACTTCCATTCATGTTGACTTTGATCAATACTTGCCATAAAGTGTATGGGAGAGATGGTAGTTTGCCACGGAGAGCCAAAAGTGAGTTTTAGATTGCATGGGATATATGTTTCTTTGCAATGACCGCTCAGAAGATGGTTATCTATGTATAGTTTGACATAAGACAGAATATTTGACAGAGAAATTAAAACAAAATAGCGAAAGACAAAAGCTCACACGATTGCCAAAGCATTCAGACATACTACATAATGAAGACACGAACAATAGATTGCACGATTTATTGCCTGGCATATTTCGCTGCATCTCGTCAGGTACATACTGCAGAATTCACACATAATAAAGTAGAATAACTAGATAAGTCCTTCAAGCTGAAATAAACACATGTTCGAACAGTAATTTCAATTGTCCACCACGGTAATTTTAAGCTGACTATCATGTCTTTCTGTGTATCTAGTACTTTACTTTATGCTGTGTGATTCCTGCATTATGTACCCGATGAGATGCAGCGAAATATTCCAGGCCATAAATCGTGCAATCTATTGTTCGTATTATTTCCTCTGCCAAACTTCTAGAGTGTGCACACTTCTTTGATGGTATCTTCTGCCTGGGCCTAGAGCGTGGACTAGGGATCATAAATAAACACACATGTATTGCCTGGAGGTCACAGAAGTTAGAAGAAGGAAGTAGATACTAGAGGACGCACTAGACAACATAAATAAATACATGTATTGCCTGGAGCTCACAGAAGTTAGAAGAAGGAAGTAGAGACTAGAATACGCACTAGATAACATACAAATTTAAAGCTATAATTACCGACTGAGATTCGAATTTGTCACCTTCAAACGACGAGCGTCAGTAACAAATGTACCTCGATGCATGATCAACTAGACACCCTAATATTTCTGTGTTCTTTAAAGAACACTAGTTTTCTTCTAAATAATAGAATAGTATCCCATGTTTGACCCCAGTTATGTGGTTATTTTAGCGATTGTTCTATAATGAAAACAGTTTAGTTTAGTTTAGTTTAGTTTAGTTTAGTCGATGAATCAACATCACGGCACACGGGTGCAACCCATAAGTGCTCCGTTCTCCTCCTAACTCAAACCTGAGTCTGGTGAAACTCAGCTCAGTGCACCGGCGAGGATCATGAAATACTTTGGGTAGATTTTTAACTCAAAATTTTGCCCGGGCAGCGCCGTTAGGCTACTCTTTATCGATTTCCAACTGCCAAGGGATTTTTTACGTGCGCAACAACACACACGAGCGTCCGATCTCACTACCCAGAGACCAGGGGAAAATTTATTGCTAGAGGTCCACGAGAAAAATTCCCGGTCATTACCGGGGCTTGAACCCGGGACATCCAGCACTCGAGGCGGACACCATACCTCGAGACCACGCAGCCCCCCCCCCCCCCCTAAATGTATAATGAAAACAACACACCCTTAAAGGTTATCAGCGGCATCCTAATCTTTGTTGATTTTGTCCAAGGTTAAGTGCATCTTGCATTCACAATTCAGTTGGACTGCGTAAGATTACGTGCCTTGGCTGATAGATCAATAACAAATTCTGAAGTATTCCTATTTACACACATAATGTGTTAGTCAATATAGAGAGATGCCGAATCTGCTATAAAACAACGTTACTGAAAACAAATCTTTGAATGGAAAGTGTGTGTGTGCATACACACACACACACACACGCACATACGCATACACACACATATACGCACGCGCCAACACACTCACCCTCACCCCCTCCACCACCACACACACACACACCCATCCATTCACCCATGCACGGACACACACACCCATCCATTCACCCACGCACGGACACACCACACACACACACACACACACACACACACACACACACACAATATATATATATATATATATATATATATATATATATATATATATATATATATATATATATATATTTAAATATATATATATATATATATATATATATATATATATATATATATATATATATATATATATATATATATATATATCCCAGGTTAACTTAGCCTATGGGTACCATGGGCCACATCAGCCATCAGGTACCGATTCGTCTATACACAACACGGAGCAAGTACCATATCCTCACTGTTGTTGTTGTTGTTGTTGTTGTTGTTGTTGTTGTTGTTGTTGTTGTTTGTCCATCAAGAATGATGATGACCATTCATTTCATCCAGTGGGGTTGAAAGTATGGAACCGTGAGTTCTAAGATGGCTGATAAGGCCTATTTTGACTCGAAATGTTCTTTGACAATGTGGGCAAAGAATGCTTGACGTTCCAGGAGGAGAATCTCCTGCAGTGGTTGTTCTGTCCAGCCTTTTTTTCACAGCTCTTGCAGTCCTGGTTGCTTCACAAGTGACCGCACCCTTACATATACCCACTATGTATCAGGCCGTGGAAGCGAGTCCGTTTAGCAAGTTAAGCTAAACAAAGGGACCTTTTTATGCGCATTGGGCATTTGGTACTGGACTCATATTTTTGTTGACCATTCGACACTGGGTGGATGATGTAGACCAGTGGTTCTCAACCTTTTTTTGGCCCATGCACCCCTTCACCATATGATCAGAATGTCACCTCCTCCCCCCCCCCCCTTTCATATTTCCTCTCTATAAATCCCCCCACCCCGCCCCTACATAGCATACAAAAAAATGGAAGCTAAATTTAATAACACATACAAGAACAAGTCTAGACATCTACATAAAACGTGATTTGCGAGTCTGCTACGCTATAAAACGAATTTCAGAAGGGCGAGAAGTACATAACCGCAAAGAATGAAGGGAAAAACATCATCAAACAATCGGTTCTTGTATTAACGAGATCTTTAAATAATCTTAATTCCCCTCTGGAAACCCTAAAAGTTACCCCTGTTTGGGGGGTGGGGGTGGGGTGGGGGAGGGGATTCCTCACTGGTTGAGAACCACTGATGTAGACAATCATTTACCTATACCCAATTCGCCTCGTGGCGAGAAAAGAAGCCTTTACTTACCTATGTACTTTCCATATGCACAATATGCCGAAAGAGAGAGAGAGAGAGAGAGAGAGAGAGAGAGAGAGAGAGAGAGAGAGAGAGAGAGAGAGACAGAGACAGACAGACAGACAGACAGACAGACAGACAGACAGAGTGAGAGAGAGAA
>JACEFZ010004625.1:90000-151730 GCA_014155875.1 Cepaea nemoralis
CCCCACTTTAGTCCTGATTTCTTCATTTCTGATCTTATCTCTTCTTGATACGTTGAGTATTCTTCTCAGGAACCTCATTTCTGTTGTTGTGATTTTTCTTTTCTCTTTTTCTGTCATTGTCCAGGTTTGGCATTGGTAGCACAGAGTTGGTAGGAAGATTGTGTTGTAAAGTGCTTTCTTAGTAGTTATTGATACATGTTTGTTCTTTAGTATTGGTGCCATTTGTCCAATGAGTTGATTTGCCTTATTGCACCTATTTTCGATCTCGTCTTCTGATCTGCCATTTGATGATATTATACTTCCTAGGTACTTGAAGCTCTTTACTTGTTTCAAGGGATGTTCGTTTAGGTGAATTGTTGCTGTTTGTTCTTCTTTAGTTATAGTCATTACCTCTGTTTTGCTTGTGCTAATTTTCATGTTATGTTCCCTACACATTTCGTTTAGACTATTCATGTGGTCTTGTAATTCAGCTTCTGATTTTGCTATTAGTGCTTGGTCGTCCGCAAACAGGAGTTCTCTAATGGTTAGATTTGCAGATGGTTCTTCTTCTGTGTTCTCGTCATGCGGTATTCTTGCTGTCTCTGCTTGGCTGGTTTCTTTACATATGTTGTCTATATATGTTATGAACAAGAGAGGGGACAGGACACAACCTTGTCGTACTCCAGATCTTATGGTGAAGGGTTCTGAGTGTTCTCCAGTTGCTCTCACTATGCATTCACTGTTGTTGTATAAACTTCTACATAGGTTTGTTAGATGTGGTACTTCTTGGGTTTTCTACGAGCAGTATGAAGATCCCCTGCCGGCTTGCTAGGCCAGTCGCAGGTTTAGGACACTAATCTGACCACAGGGAGTCCATCCGTACATTATATACCGCATATAAACAAACATTGAGATCTGCTGTACAATCTCCATAATATTTTTTTTTTTTTTGGGGGGGGGGGGGGGTGTACATAATGATAATGGTTACCTGTATAGGCTAAATCTCATAATCCCCCCCCCCCCCAGTTGGTTACTGAGATATGGATTTTTATACAGGGGAAAACAATTGTGAACGCACTATAACAGCAAAGAGCAGCCATAAGAATTGACAACCAATTAGGAACTTGTCAACATGTTAAACAAGGTGTTAGACAAGGCTGTGTATTATCACCTGATCTGTTCAGTTTGTACGGCGAAATAATAATGAGATTCGTACAAGACATGCCAGGAATGTCGATTAGCAGGCATTGTGTAAACAATGTGTGTTATGCTGATGACATGGTTTTGGTCGCTGCAAATGAGAGGTTTAATGGCCTTATATGGCGAAAACTAAAGGGAAACAACTTTGTAGAACCTACAAAAAGAAATGTACAGATCCAATACTCAACACATCATCAGTCATTCTTAATCTTCCGGTGTGCTGATGCTGAGGTAGCGGGTTCAACCCCTATACCGGTCAGTTGGACTAACATGTTGATACTTCTCGTCCTTGACTTGATGACGTAAATTACAAGTGCCTCAGAAGTCAAAGTGGGTTCGCCTAATGGAGAAGGACACAGATAACAAGGAAAGCTAATCCACACGTAAAAATCAGTTCAGTGCGCTAAACGTAGTGGTACGTTTATGTACAACGCTTGAGTCCAATGCGGGCGAACAAAATAAACAACAATCTAGCTATGAACACAGGTTTTCAACTTGGAGACAGCAGCACCTGACTAAGATGTTGGAAAGCTTTTCTGGTAATGACCAAACGAACACTCAGAATTAATTAAAAAGAAGAAAAACAACCATGAACTACATACACTAACACTACCCTAGCATTGCAAATACTGATGAGTTAGCAAACAATTCAAAAATAAAATTAAGAGAGAATAATTCTCTTGAATTTAAAAAATGGAGCAAAGAAATTACAGTCAGAGGCAAATTCTCAAGCAGTTAGAGAGTAGAGATAGAGCCCTTAAAACTGCTTCAGAAAAGCTGTTGACAAAAGAAAATGAAAATGCGAAGTTAATTGTTTCAATATTGAAGAGCAGAAACAGTACTGATCTAATAGACCTAAGAACGGCACTAAATAGACTATGTCAGAAATTTAAAAGGGTTGTAGTAATACAAGGGATGTCCTCACATTGCAACATATCTGGTAATGAAGAAACTGACAGATTCGCAAAGGAAGTCCGAGGTCTACTTCAGCCTAAATCGACATAACCTATGATGAAGTAAACAGTTTTATAAGAAGCAATTGTAGAAACAAATGAAAATTGGAACATCCATACCATCAGAAAGACGATGCATATTACAAGGTCCAGTGGGACGCAGAGGTGTTTCCAAGGCACCAGGGCCAGGTTCTATACTGGCCAAGACCTATTGACACGTCCTAGTCGCGCGTCCTGGGCAACAGGTCCCTTCGGGGTCCAGGCTAACGTCAGTAGGATCGCTGATTCCTCCGAGGTCAGAGAGTATCTGCCAGCACGGCGAGGAACTAGCAGTCTGCACACCAATAAGCCAGGTATGGGACAACGGATACTCACGCAAACCTCAGTCCGGTATGACATCACACTGATGTTGGACAACAGGTTGTCTTCATTCGACAAACAAGACTTCACGCTGGATTTCACAGCCAGCGAACGCAAGCAAGCAAGCAAGGTCCAGTGAACAGAACAAATGAAAACACAGACTCAGCTCAGAACACGGACAGAGTTCAATCCCACATGTTTAATAAAGTAAAGACAGTAGATATTGATGAATGCAACAGCGGAACTGGTAACATGACAGCTACAAGCTTGTCGGAGACCAGCATGGCATAATGGACAATAGCGCACGTTCTTTAACTCCCGGTGTGCTGATGCCGTGTCAGTGGGTTCAACCTCTACAACGATCAGTTGGACTAAAATTGTGACCTCTCGTCCTTGACTTGGGGACGTAAATTATAAGTACATCAGAGGTCGGAGTGGATTCGTCTAATGGCGAGAGACACTGGTAATAGGGATCAGTCCAGTGCACTAGAAGTAGTAGCACTTGTATGAACTACGCTTTAGTTCAAAGGGAGCGAGCAAAAATAAAACGTTTGTTGACGGAGTGTTCAACATACGCAGAACAGAAAGTTAGAATCACCTTCACCCACTCCATTTTAGGTCAAAATATGTCAACAAGCTCCAGCTGGCTGCTGATTTCTTTGGATATACATTAGTTAATTAGTTAGTCAAAATATCATACTCATTGCACGTCCAACTATTAGTCCATAAGTTTTGAGATCCCTTGCCTCAGCACCTCCCTCAGCGCGCAGACACTGACAAAATCAGTTCTGTGTAAATTACAGTTATTTCTGAAATCGCACCAGGATTCATCTAATGACGAGGGACACTGGTAATAGGTAAAACTAACACTCACGCAAAAATCAGTCCAGTGCACTCACCAGTAGTAACTACTAGTAAAATTAGCAAGCCTGTGGACTACGCTGGAGTTTAAAGCGAGAAGAAGCAAAATAACATGTGATATGTTTGGTTAATTCTGTATAAAAATACCGCCCTCGTAGCCCGAAAAAGATGGAATACCATTAGTTATAACTCCTTGCCTCGGGATCGTCACCAGGCGTATCCTTGGCGACGACTTCAAGATGTGATAAATGGAAACTCGACCTTCAGCTCGTGATAAGCGACTGCTTTAGGCAATGGTGTCTAGACAAGGTTTCGTATTCTGTAACATTACTTCGGTAACCACGTCATTCCGGGATAGGTTCAGGGATAGTAAAGGTGTCATACTGTTGCTAAAGCTGACGTGAGTAAATTCAAGTTCATGGATTACTCCTGATATTTGCTGTCGGTTACCTTTATTCAGCTCACGTGTTATATTTTCTCCTGACCTTAGTGTATTTTATTCTAGAGAGCTATTCGCTTAACCCACTATTGTTATCGTAATTCGGTGTTCCCATTGTTGTTTTGAGTAGCTCTTTCTATCCATATGTGTGATTGGCTATCTTTGCTACAATCAATGCTCCGTGTGTGATTGACTATCGTCATATGCACTAATTAACATGTCATTTTATTTATCATTAGCTATCTTCAAATGCATAAATTAACGTGCTATGTGTCAATAGCTATTTTCAAATGCATAAATAAACGTGTCATGTATGATTTGCTGTCATCATATGCACAAAAAAGCGTGTCATTCTGATTGGCTATCTTCATCTGCGCAAATGAACATGTCATCGTGAATGATTATCTTCATATGCATAAATAAACGTGTCATAGTGATTAGCTACCTCGATATGCACAAATGTGCCGTCCAATGGATGATGTAGGAGCAGTAAAAGAACGTGTCCATCTGTACAGCAAACCCAGTTGTATTTATCAATTTACATGTAGGTGCGAGTTATACTACATCGACAGAACAGAGACATAGTTAAACAGCAGGGTGGTCGAACACATACTCAATTGGATTGATAGAATAATACTCAAAGACGATGGGAACCTGACAAATCCTACACACGACAAACCTCCTACGTCATCGAATGGACGGCACATTTTGGAAAGTGGTCACGTGATCGATAGGGACAAAGGAGTTTCGTGTGTTATTTAACACACGCAATGGTCGCATGTTAAATCTGGCAGAAGCAATCACTATCCATTTACAGAACCCACCTTTGTGCGAACAGACAGATATGTTAGTTCGTTTAGAATTATCGTGGTAGACAATTAAAATTACGGTGTGAACTTGTGAGTTGTATGCTGTATATTCAGCTTGAAGGATTTATCTAATTACTTTAGTTTTTGTTGAGTGATTTCTGCAGTATGTACTTGACGAGATGCGGCGAAATATGCCAGGCAGTTAGTCCTGCAATATATATATATATATATATATATATATATATATATATATATATATATCTTGTTCTGTATAACTGTATCCGCGATTAAATTAAAAATTATACCATATAATAAATATAAATAACTGAATAAGTGGGTAATGTTGACATTAATAACACACGTTGTAGGCGTTAGAAGAAATTTGAGGGAATTAACAAAATAAATCACATAATTAAAGACAATACTGACAGTAAGCTGAGAAACATTTAATGGCAGCGGAAATAAGGTTTCTGAGGAAAAATGCAAATGTAATAGAAGATCATCTCAGGGTGTCAATAAAAGACAATATTTTGTACCCCTCCTAGCGTATCGGATATCGTACTAGGATCACATTTTCTGGACCAAATGGCTCTAGGCTGTAAACAAAACCCCATCTTGGCGAGACGTTTGAAGTGAGGATCCCAGGGTCGAGAAGCGAGTGCTCTAGTCACTAAACTGCATATCTTCTAGTCATTATAATGTTCAGTCTTCCTGCTGTCTAGCTGTCCTTGAATATCTACTGTAAATCGCATGTTTGTTTTTTTCTCTTGTTGCTTGTTATTCAATACATAAGAATTTATTAATCTTACGACTCATACGTGAAATACAATAACCTATTAGTATGTTTTCATACGGCGCGGGAAATCATTAACAGCAGACATGTTAAATATGATCAGAAAATCATGATTATATTTACATAATGTATATACAAGCAGCGTTGGATCTTTGTTGTAACAGCCGTAAAAGGAATCAGTCAAATGCCCAGTCACAGGGATATCAATTTAAGATTGTCTTTGTTTGTCCAGAGAAGAGGAATACTGGAGTATGTCGTCACGATTGGAAGGTCGGAGGGGAAGAGAGGCAGGCCTAGATGCTGGACAGTGCTGGAGGACAATCGGTATCAGAAATGTTTGGTAGCATAAGAGACAGAAAGCTGTGGACAGGTAGGATCACCAACGCCATACGGCATAGGCTGTAAGAAGAAGAAGGCAGAGAAATAACCATTTCCCGTAAATCCACGACTTATTGTGTTTGACAGGAGTGAAATATATCCTCACAGAGGGAAAGAGCAGCAAGAAATGAATCAAAACTACTAAGCTCTCATTCCCCCCCCCCCCACCTCTCTCTCTCTCTCTCTCTTTCCCTCTCTCAGGCTCTCGTACTTTGTCTTTTTCATTGTGTGTATGTATGTGTTGTGATGGCAGTGATTTTGACATTATGTACAACCTAGTGCTATTCATTTCGATCCTGCAATCGAGGTCTCCCAATGTGATTGCAACGGTATGGATAATTCGTGTGCTGACTCCCTCCCATGCCATGACACTAGCTTGTCAATAATTTTCGCTCTCTGTCTTCCGCTATCTATCTTTCCACAAATCTTGCCAGTTGTCACAACTGTTTTTGTCTTCTTATTATGTTGCGCGCGCGCACGCGCGCGCACACACACACACAAATTAGGACTGTCTTTTGGACTTAGTCTCCCTCGAAATATCCTGTTTGCCAATTTTGGTAGTGCAAGATATATATGTGCTTGTGCGTGCGTGAGTTCGTCTGTCTGTCTGTCTGTCTGTCTGTCTGTCTGTCTGTCTGTCTGTCTGTCTGTCTGTCTGTCTGTCTGTCTGTCTGTCTGTCTGTCTGTCTGTCTGTCTGTCTGTCTGTCTGTCTGTCTGTCTGTCTGTCTGTCTGTCTGTACAATGCAGATGCAGAAAAAACAACAATGTGTCTTGGGCTCAATAATATTTAAAAGAATGAAATTATATTATGCACATAATCTCAGTCAGATAACAATACGGAAATTAATATGGGATTATTTTTCGGCTCGGAATATTCCTGGTATGCTAAACACAGCTAGGAGTGTAGATCAAGTAGTTCCATGTGTCTAGACAACACCGGATTTGTTATTCAATTCGATACATTGCTGATTTTGTCGATTCAAATGCGAATTTGTGAATATCTTGGAGCTTTTTTTCGTTTTATCTCATTGTTTTTCAGAGATTCTGTGATAAGGATAACATTGTCAGTGTTGGAGTTTGGAGTGTTCTGACTTTTCGAGTATCACGCGTTTTTGCTTTTTTTAATTTGTAACATCGATTTATTTGTTCTCGTGAATACATTTGTTGACATTTCGTTACCTTTCTTTACTTTGACTCTCTCTCTCTCTCTCTCTAGTCTTTCTCCTTCTACTCTCTACTCGCTTTCTTTCTTTATTCCCCTCTCTCTCCTTTTCTCTCTCTTCTCTCTATATTCTTCTTCTTCTCTCTCTACGCGCTCTCTCTCTCTCTCTCTCTCTCTCTCTCTCTCTCTACTCTCTCTCTCTCTTCCTTTATTTCTCTTTAATCTCTCTTTACCTCTCTTTACTCCCTCTCCCGCTCTCGTTAATCTCTTTCCCTCTTCTCTCTCTCTCTCTCTCTCTTCTCTCTCTCTCTCTCTCTCCTCTCTTCCCCTTCCCTCTTTATATCTACTCTCTCTCACTTCCCCTCTCTATTTTTTACCCCTGCTTTCTCTCTACTCTCTGCTTCTCCCCTTCTCTTCCCCTCCTCTCTCTCTATTCTGTCTCTTTCACTCCCACCACCTCCTCAATGTCTACTCCTGCTTTCTCTCTACCACATTCTTCTCCCCCATTTTCTCCCCCTCCTCGCTCTCTACTATCCCCCTCCCCCTTTTCTGTCTTCTACCTCTGCTTTCTCTCTTCTCTCTGCTTCTCCCCCTTTCTCTTCCTCCTTGTCTCGGTACTTTTTTTTGAATTAATGACATGACTATATAGTTTATAAAAAATACATATAGTTTAGAAAGTAAATGACCCGTTTGTCCGCCGTGAAGCGTACTGGGTATATGGTGCTGGCCCAAAATGTTTATAGACCAATCAGGGCTAGACTGGTTATATAGCCAACACCACACCCATCGCCTCATCCCCACAGGACAAGTTACGCTATGAAAACATCGGGACCACACCAATCATCCAGTGGCGGTTGGTCTATACAAACGTGCGTCTGGTATCTTATACTCAGTTTGCCAAAGGCGTGTTAATAAGCCCTTAAATTTTTTAATGTGAAGATCCAGGGGGAAACGGCAAGGGGAAGACAAAGAGGTGCATACCTGGATGTTTTAGCCACATGTCGTAATAGGGACAAAGCCAGACTTGATGCAAGACTGGTGACCGTACTAGATGTCGAACTATGACCCCTGACACGTATTGGCATGTTGATGGTGGTAGAGATGATAAAGATGATTGTGAATGTTGTGGGTATTTTGATGATGGTGATGGTGGTATTTTAAGGGACTTTTTAATGGTGGTGATGGTGGTGATGATGGTGATATTCATGATGATGGTGATGGTTGTGATTGATGATGAAGATGATGATGGTAATGTTGGCGGCGGTAGTGATGATGATGATGATGGTGATGGTGGTAAATATGGTGGTGGCGATGATGCTGGTGATGGTTGTGGTGAGGTTGATTATGATAATGATGGCGATATTTGGGGTAATGACGGCGATATTTGGGGTAATGTTGACGATAATGATGGTGATGGCAATGATAGTGGTGATGATGGCAATGGCGAAGATGATGATGGCAATGGCAATGATGATGGCAATGATGATGATGATGGCAATTGTGATGATGATGATGATGATGGCTATGGGGGATGATGATGATGGCAATTTTGGTGGTGACGATGATGATGATGCTGATGCTGATGATGGCAGTGGTGGTGGTAATGGTGATGGCAGTGGTGGTGGTAATGATGATGGCAGTGGTGGTGGTAATGGTGATGAGCATGATGGCGCGAATGGTGATGATGGTGCGAATGGTGATGATGGCGCGAATGGTGATGATGGCGCGAATGGTGATGATGGCGCGAATGGTGATGATGGCGCGAATGGTGATGATGGCGCGAATGGCGATAATGGCGATGATGGCGATGATGATGATGATGATGATGATGATGATGATGATGATGATGATGATGATGATGATGATGATGATGATGATGATGATGATGATGATGATGATGATGATGATGATGAGTAAAAGTGACAATCGCGACAATGAGAAAAGTCGAGAAAAGTCGAGGTAGAGGATGACAGGCTGGAAGACTCCAAAGAGTGACATGAAAATATCATTATCATGCACTGGGGAAACGGATGGTCCTCTGAAAGGCATGGCCGCTTGCATTGCGCGGCAAGGCACAAGAAAAGACATACAACTCCCACTGTTGAGAGCATGCTGAGAACCACTGATGTAGCATGGCTTCCAAAATTGAGTACACATTAACGTTTGATGTCATGCCATGTTTGCCGGTGAATTCTGTTACAACATTAGGCCACAGAAAGTAAAATTACTTGTCCCCCATGCGTCTGTTGAAATCGATACGGTATCGCTGCATTATTGTATCCGTGTAAAAATCATCTGTAATGTTACACACTGTTTCTGAATCAGGACAATAATCGTGTACTATTTGGAGTGCACGCCGTTCATCACTAGAAATCGATTCTTGGACAGTTTAATCATTATAAATATTAGAAGCTGGTGCCGAACATAATGGGGCAATAGTAAGTACAGAAGTAAACGACAATCTTACACACCTTAAGAAACATAAATAAACGACCTTTTTGCAGACCTTAAGTACAGAAGTAAATGACCTTCTTGCACACCTTAAGAAACATAAATAAACGACCTTCTTGCACACCTTAAGTACAGAAGTAAACTACCTTCTTGCACACCTTAAGTACAGAAGTAAATGACCTTCTTCCACACATTTGAAAACAACAATAAACGACCTTCTAGCATACCTTAAGGCGTATAGCGCATATGGTGCTAGATCGATGTTTGTATAGACCAAACGGTAGTCCAGGAGTGGTGTGGTCAATTAAACACCTGTCACCGTCATTTCCCAAGACATTTTCTGCTACCCATGTTACGCTGTGTCGACCAGTACTCTCTTGTATGATTGCAAACACCGGACACTTCATGGCCAATTTGCAACAAAGAATTCAGGCTTTCAAATACAAATGCTGAGACAACGTAGATGCATTTAGTATTATCATAATTATCACCATATATCAGGCCCTTTGAACAAATAATGAACATTGCCCACCTCGCTGAACTTGCCTGTTCCGAGCTGGATGTAAATTGCGTGCTGACGAAGTCTGTCTCGCAGCAACGTCCATTCTGTCACTAAAGGTTGTGTTCTTGTAAAGCTGACCAATTCCACTTTACGTTTTGTTGATTTACTCACTGGTTGTAAATGAGTTGTTTATGGTGTCTTCCACTCCTTGTTGATCTTATTGTTTAAGTACATACGATACTTCAAGTTTGAGCAAGCAAAACATGAAGCATCTGATCGAGAGAAGTGGTTTTCCGCTTCTCCGTGATTGCCTCGACCCAGTTATCTTCTAACATTCTAGTCATAGAAGTGAAAGAAGAGTGGGGATCGACCTTGGATTGTCCCTCCTAAGCATCTTTTCCATTTATAATTCTTTTCTATCTTATGTTCCTTTCTTCTGCGGTGTCAAACAGTGCCATAGTCTATTGTGTGTGATATTTTATCAACCCAAACGTGTACACTAGAATCTATCAATAAATCATATTTACCTAAACTAGTAAATCCACAGATATTGATCGGCACACATAGTAATAAAGTAAAGAAGTAGCCTATAAACACCAGTGAATTTACTACATGGTTGAGGAGATCGGGATGCCATAGAAATAACACGAGTTGTAAAACAACAACGTTGTTTCTATGGCATCAAGGTCTCCCCAACGATTTTGTTTTACTACTCATGATATTTCTAATTCTATGGCATCAAGGTCTCCCCAACGTTGTTTTACTACTCATGTTATTTCTATGGTATCCCGGTCACCTCAAAGATGTTGTTTTACTACTCATGTTATTTCTATGGCATCCCGATCTCCCCAACCATGGATATGGTTAATTCTTTATACAAAGAAGCAAACCTTGCACAAATGCAAATCGGACACATCGACCTTATCGATGCATTACTAGATATGACTCACTACTCTCCAAATAGGAGCTAAGAAGAAGCAGAAGAAAATTAAGAATAACGAACTGGTGAGTTTAATCAGTGGTTCCCAAAGTGGGTGCCACAGCACCCTTAAGACTCTTAACAGGTTTAGTAGATGACAAGGTTGTCAATCTGCATTAGACGTACTACCAAGAAATGCTTATAAGTCTATGTATGTGCATGTGCACGGACTTAAGCGCTGGCATCAATCAGCCAGGGGTGTGACAATTACACACAGCTTGGGATTCACATAACTAAGCACATTGTTGACGTGGAGACTTATTGAATATTTTATCATCATGCACGGTTCTCTGCGTTTGGATTATTCAATGAAAGCAATTACATTTAACGCTTCTTTAACTATTAAAGCTATATGTCTGACTAAATGTATAGTGTAAAGACAGCCTGCCACATCTCGCCATCTCCAATGGAATGTATTACTGCCCATGTTGATATTCTAACTGCGTATTTGGTACACCTTTTAGAATTTCCATTAGTATTGGAACTCTTAGCTGGCTGTTGAAGATGAAGACACACCACGTATGGGAATGTACCGAGTCCTGTAATCTCGGTTCTTGATTCAACTGAACTCAACTTTTTAAAATATAAAATAGGTGTAGTTAGGCTTTGAAAACTGGAAACTTAATGCTACTTTCTTTGTGCTTGCTTGCGTTCGCTGGCTGTGAACTCCAGCGTGAAGTCCTGTATGTCGGATGAAAACATCCTGTTGTCCAACATCATTATTCACAATACATTATTCACTCCAGAAAAGGGCAGTGCATCTAATCAATGGTGATAAGCTTACAGACAATTCTAACCTACATGAACGTTTTCAGTTACTGCCACTCCAAAAACGCCTACTTTTTAATAAGGCTAAACTAATTCACAAAATCCTATTTCAAAATGCCCCAAGCTACCTTTGGCCATTGTTTAAATATAATGCAAGACATAGCGAACGACTTAATATACTTCATGTCCCTAAACCTAGGATAGACTTATATAAAACAAGCTTAGCATACTCTGCCACTAAGTTGTGGAACAATCTTTCACAAGAAATCAAAGACATCACCAATCATTATACATACAGTCGCAACCTGTTTGAACACTACCTCAGGACAGACTACATGCCCCCTTAAAAAAAAAAAACAGCAACAAAGACAATGGTAATGGTAAATTATCTCGAACGACAACTAGCCAAAAAAAACAAACAACAACAACAACAACTTTCCCATATGTATGGCACGTTACACTCACCTTGGGTATTCATGATGCCCATGTTAAACATTGTCTCAACGAGTCATGTATTATTGATTATTTTTCATGCGTTTTAATGCTTATTGTTCTTTTGTTGTCAAAGAATTGCTTCATAAGAGATGTTGAATGAAAGAATGTATGAGAGGAAATAGAGAAGAAGGGCAGAATGTCAGACGGGCCTGCGTGCCCAATTCTTAACCCTTGGAAAATAAAGATTTACTATAAAGATTACATCAGTGGGATGTCATACCGGACTGAGGTTTGCGTGAGTATCCGTTGTCCAATGTCTGGCTTATTGGTGTGCAGACTGGTGGTTCCTCGCCGTGCAGGCAGATACTCTCCGACTTCGGAAGAATCAGCGATCCTACTACGTTAGCCAGGACCCCGAAGGGACCTGTTGCCCAGGACGCACGACTAGGACGTGTTAGTAGGTCTTGGCCAGTATAGAACCTGGCCCTGGTGCTTTGGAAACACCTCTGTGTCCCAACTTTCTTTGTTTTTCTTCTTCTTATTATTATTATTTGTTAACCTCAGACGTCAGTATGAATGAATACAAAGAAATCAGCAGTCAACTCCAGCTTGTTGCCATTTCCTTAATTTGTCCTCAAATGGAGCGGGTGTACGCCAAAACAGTTTTCTTTGTTGGAAACTCCTGAAACAAATGTGTAGCTGTCATGTGACTAATCCCACAGTTACATTCATCAGTATTCCTTATCTTCAGTGTTATAAACTGTAGTATAGTGCATTTACATGTGGTTGCCTCCATATAAAAATCCATATCTCAGTAACCAACTCAGGGAAAATGATGCGATTTAGCATATAACCTTACTATTATGTCCATCCAACAAAAAATGTGTTGTCCTGGAGATGGTACAGCAGATTTCAATGGTTGTTTATATGCGGTATATAATTTACGGGTCAGAGATGAAGTGCATATTATTAAATGCATTACATCTTCACCCTGAAAATCAGCGTTCAATATTGAATATTCTCCGTGGTGCACGGGAATTTCCTTATGGTAATAACGCCACGCAATTTAAATGGGAGTGTTCCGAGGTGTCGTCAGTAATGTGGATGCTTTCATGAAACGTGATTATATAAATAAATCTTACCATTAATCGCTAACATTTGAATGTGTGAATATTGTTTAATGGGATTGAATATGAAATTTTGTACACTTCAGAGCATCGCTATGAAGCTGTACACATATTTTTGTCGAGAAGCTGATGGCGGGAAACTGTTTCATACTATTACAAATTCCGGAAAAAAAATAAAAAAATAAAAAACAGTGCATGCATTGCGTTTGAGTAAACGGTCATTTCGTCGATGGGTGCAAAAGTCTGGAATGAAACCACCACGCAATAAGCAAACGGTAAGTAGAAAAGTAATTGTAGACAGCTTTGATAAGGATGTAATAAGGCGAGCTATTATAAAAATGCTAGATGCCAAAGAAACAGTGACTGTAAGATAACGTAGGGTTTGGTTGAGAAAGAACAATAACACAGAGCTATCCAAAACAACTTTGTGGAAAATTATAAGGAGATTAGGCTTCACTTTTAGAAAGTACAAGGAGGTAGAAATATTCTTTGCGAGCAACCGCATTTAGGAGCCATGAGAAGCAGATACCTATGTGAAATAAGGGAAATGCGCAATGAAAATTATGATATAGTGTATTTGGATGAAACCTGGATCGATGCACACCACACAAGTGAAAAGGAATGGCAATCAGTGGATGGGAAGATAAAGCGATATGTGCCCTGTGGTAAAGGACAGCGTTTGGTCATAGCCCATGCTGGTAGTACTCATAATGGCTTACTAAAGAATGCTGGACTCGTGTTCGTATCAAAGCATACAGACAATAGGGATTATCATAATGAGATGAATGGTAATGTAGTTAGAGATTGGCTCGAGAATACAATGCTTCCATCCCTTGATAGACCGTCTTGTCTAATCATGGACAATGCATCATATCACAATGTTGTTACTCAAGAAGACAAAATACCTACGGCATCGAGCACAAAAGTAATAGAGATATGGCTCCGAAGGGGAAATATACCATTTCCAGAAACATATTTCAAGCTACAGTTATTGTCCCTTGTAAAGCAGCCGCAAAAAAGCAAGAAATATCAAATCGACAAGTTGATAGAAGAGTATGGTCATAGGTGCTTGAGACTTCTGCCGATCTATTCTCATTTAAACCCTATAGAACTTGTGTGGGCTAAAATTAAAGGACTGGTGGCAGCTGACAATACTACATTCAAATTATCTGACATCAAGATACTAACCCAATCCGCGCTATTAAATATTGATAAAAGTTACTGGATAAAATGTGAGGACCATGTGTTGAAAGATGAAGATGACTATTGAAGAAAGGATGGATTGAATTTTATGCAACCGAGAGCAGTCATGAACCTACTGGAATCGTCCGACAAATATTAAGGTATGGGCAGATCGCAGACAGTAATCCACATGCACACTTACTGGGATATTTTGCTCCAACTATTCAGACGAATTGCAGGCTCTAAACATTACAGCACAGGCACAATGTCAATGGCAACAGTTTGTATTCTACAGTGATGAATTTTCAGTCCAGCAAGCCCTCATCAGTGACAAACAACTGGCATTGAAAGAAAAAAAAAACAACAACAACACTAAACGCATTGAATATCAACAGGAGAATAATATTGAGGTAGGGCTTGACATATTGTATCATACCAAGAAACGTGAGAACAAACACGTTGTCAAATTAGGGGACAACACACAAACATACGAATCAATCTATAGACTTCAATGAAAAAAGGACCAACATCTTGGTCGTTAAGAAGGAAGCCCACTCCAGAGACATTCACAGCTATATTCATCGTGCATAACAGGTAATAATCATGTTCCGTCTCTGAACAATAAACAGCAGAGTAGACAATCTTTCACGAAGATTCAAAACGGTTCTGTCACTAATGTGCACGTGAGAACAACTACCAAAACATCAAAGAAATGTCGCCGCTTTCCATGATGTAAGTTGCCTTTGGGTCTATCAAAGGCATGCATATATATATATATATATATATATATATATATATATATATATATATATATATATATATATATATATATATATATATATATATATATATATACCTTGGGTGGGGGTAAATATAAGACGGCAAGAAAAATTTCATAACGATGCAACAGACAGTTTTCAAAATAATTGATCGTGAATGATGGCATTCATGTCTGAGCAGACTATAGTATTTCAGCCTGTTGAATCCTGTGCGGAGTCTGAAGATTGTAACTTGTTCTTTTCGGTTGAGTTGGTATTATTCATAATCTTTTTGGCGGCTTGGGTACTCGAATTTCTTCTTACTTTTCTTCCTGCTTCTTATCAATCTCTTGTCCTCATCATAAGTTATATCTATATCAGGCTGAAGTAGTCTTCCACCTTTCTTTGCTAATCTATCGGCTTCTTCATTTTCAGGCATGACTCAATGTGAAGGACTCCATAGTAGTTAGTGGAGAAGGTGGGGGAACAGATTGAGAACTCGCATGTGGAACGGATGCGATTGCGAGGGATTGGCAGGAGTTCTGGTAGAATCTCAAAACTGAGAGGGAAGACCAGGAGGACTTTCAATCAGATAGCGGTGGGAACGATTAGTAGTGTGACTCTTCGCTGGCTGTTGAACGAGGGGCAAAGCGCGTATGAGAATGCCCTGAGTGCAGTAATGTCGGTTCTTATCTCAACTCAACTCAACACAACTCAATTACAGGACGTCGCAGTCAACACCAACATTTTTGGCTGTTTGTGATTTCTTGGCAAGTTTACATTCAGTAGTTTGCCATTGCTTTCTGAACGACCAGTACTGGAACCATTGTATAAAACCAACGCAAGACAGCCTGCTGCCAAATTGCCCGCAGCTGTGTTTGGAACGCGGTATGTGGGATAACAAATTGTGTTTGTAACTCCTTCTCCTGAGAGAAGTTGTACCGACACTTGTGGATTTCTGGCATAATTTAGTTTATTAATTACCAGGAAAATGTGAGTATGTGGAGATAGTTTCTAGCTAATATGGAACGATCACGTAATACAATTTCTAAAATGATTATCACAGTTTACAAACAAACTATCCTTGCACTATTCCATATTTTATATGAAGTGATATTTTCACATAATTTAATTGTCTTTATTTTTTAAATTCTTAACAGCGTCAAAGTGATATTCCTATGTTTTTTCAAGTCTTTGTTGGCTTCTAAAATATGCATTAGCTAGTTACTTAGTTAGTTCTTCTTTGGCCTTCTGGATAGCGCTACAGTCTGGCTTCACCCGTTTTCACTTGAAACTACTATAAGGAAGTAGGTGGTAGGTAGGTAGGTAGATAAGTAAGTAATTAAGCAAGCAAGTAGGTAGGTTGATAGGTAGGTAAATACGTTAGTAGGTAGGTAGGTAGGTAGATAAGTAAGTAATTAAGCAAGCAAGTAGGTAGGTTGGTAGGTAGGTAAATAAGTTGGTTGGTAAGTAGGTAGGTCGGCAGGCAGGCAGGTTGGTAGATAAATAGGTAAGTAAAAATGTCAGTAGTTAGTTAAGCAGGTAGGTAAGCAAGTAGTTAGTTAAGTAGGTAGGTAAGTAAACAGTTACGTAGATAGGTAAATATGTAGGTAGGTAAATAATTAGGTAGGTAGGTAGGTAAGTAGACAAGTAGGTAGGTAAATATGTAAGTAGGTAGGTAGGTAGGTAGGTAAGAAAGTAGGTAGATGGGCAATTAAGTAGGTAAGTAAGTAGGTAGGTAGGTAGATAGGTAGGTAGATAAGTAGGTAGGTAAGTAGGTAAGTAAGTAGGATCAGGTAAGTAGATAATTAGGTGGGTAGGTAGGTAAGTAGGTATTTAGGAATGTAGGTAGGTAAGTAGGTAGGTAGGTAGGTAGGTAGGTAAAGAATTAACTAGGTATTAGGTAGGTATGTGGGTAAGAAAGTAGGTAGGTAGGTAAGAAAGTAGGTAGGTAGGTAGGTAGGTAGGTAGGTAGGTAGGTTAAGAAATGTCGTTACAATGTCAACAGGATCGACTTCATTGCACCGGGTTTTTATCCCATATGGCTTAGTCTCTGTCCGCAACGCGGAAAGCGTCGCACAAAGCACGAACTCCTTAGCTCCAGCGACGACCCTCAAGAGTCTCCGAAAAATACAATCGTGAACCGAAGAACGCCACCCAGAATCGAACCCACAACCTTCAGAGCCCGAGGCAGACGGCTTGACCATTTCGCCACGGAGACCAAGGTAAGTAAGTAAGTAGGTCGGTAGGTAGGTAGGTAGGTAGGTAGGTGAGTAGGTAGGTAGGTTGATAGGTAGGTAGACAAGTAGGTAGGTAGGTAAGTAAGTAAGTAGATAGGCAGGTAGGTAGATAGGTAGGTAGGTAGGTAGGTAGGTAGGTAGGTAGGTAGTTAGGTAGTTAGGTAGGTAATTAAGTAAGTAGGAGATACGTAAGTACGTAAGTAAGTATGTAAGTAAGTAATTAACTAACTAATTTAATGTGTAAGTAAGTAAGTAGGTAAGTAAGTAAATAAGTAAGGAAGTAAGCAAGCAAGTAAGTAAATATGTAAATAAGTAAGTAAGTAAGGCGGGAAGGAAGGAGGTAAATAAGTTGGTAAATCAGTAAGTAAGTAAGCAAGCAAGTAATTAAGTAAGTATTAAGTAAGTAGGTAAGTAATCTCAACCTATATATTAAATATTGATCATTAAAGCCTGTTGTTTAACCCCGGTAAACAACAAACAACAAATATTCACTGTTTTACTAGAGAATTATTCATGTATCTGGATGAGATTGTTTCATGACACTCCGCAATCGTCACCGGATGATAGACATTCATTTGTATATTGCGTTGGTGATACCTGAGTTGGCTGGCTGTTGCATGAATTAGTTTCCAATTGATGGTAGTTAGTTACTCTGTCGAATGTAAGAGAATCTGCAGTTAATTGTCCTGGAATCAGTCTGTCTATTGGTGGGCGAACATTAACTCATGTTTTGAACATGAGGAGCAGAGGTAAAGTTCAGTGTCAGCAGCAGAAGTTGTTATATTAGTCTTGTCTACATGCTTTCAATTTACATGCCCGTTAAAATGATAGGGTTAAATATCTACTTAAATACATGCATTTCGGATGTCGGATATAATGATGGATGATTTAGTTTAGTTAGTTGCATAGCCTTTACAGTATGTTGCAGTTAACCCCAACATGTTTTGGCTGTTTGAGATTTCATGGCAAGTTTACGTCCAGTAGTTTGCCATTGCCATTGCTGGATTAGACAATTGCAAACATATGTGTAGCGTGCACGGATGCAAATGGAAATACGAAGTGTAAGATATACGGTGTCTCAATTCAAATAACGAAAGATATTATAGCAATGTGCGTCATGTTCTACAAAACATCAATAGTGAAAAGACAGAACGCGGGATTTTCCCAGAAAGACACAAGCAGCAAGATTCAGGAATTTCAACTTGAACAAACCCCTAACGACTCGATATATAACAGATCACTTCGACAATAATTGAACAAAGTCAAGACCGTTATTTCAGTGACGGATGACAAATACAAAGAATATTAATCACTATTTTAAGATAGTACGTAATGACAAACTTAATAATGGACAGTAAACTGATGCACTGTTTATGTAATTGTAATCAGAACACTCTAAACATGCTGGGGAAAGCCAAGGAGAAGTTGCTGGCACATCTACTGCTGGTTCAGGGTGGTACCATTCTACTCTCAGTCATTCTCTCGGCCATGGTGTTCTTCCCATTGGGCATCATCACATCAAACTTGGGCGGACAGTGCTTGCTGTTTTCTAAACTTTACCTTACCGTCAGGTAAGTTGTCAAAAGTACCTTCAGGTTGCGTATATAAGTTTTGTATTGCATTCTGCTGCTTACAAAGAACCATCGGGATGTGTCTATAATTAAAGGCCAGGAAACACATTGAGTATCATAACAGTTTTAATTCTTTTTTTATGTACCTTATTTGATGCCATGTTCGCAATTACTAAATTACTTCTGTGTGCTTTCCATCAAGAAGAGGTAGAGGGGCGCAAACCAGTCAGCCACCACGGCTGCTTCTGTTGTGCAACGATCAAAACATTTATTGTTCAATTTTTTTTTTTGTTGCGCTCTCTCGCTTTGAACTCAAGCGTAGGCCAAACACACTATTTATAGTAGTGATGGACTGAATTTTGCGTGTGGATTAGCTTTTCCATATTAACAGTGTCCCTCGCCATCAGGCGAACCCACTCCGACTTCAAAGGTACTTGTAATTTACGTCCCCAAGTCAAGGACGACAGGTCAACATTTAGTCCAGGTGTCCGGTGTAGAGGTTGAACCGCTTACCTCAGCATCAACACAACGGATATTTAAGAACACGCGTTCTTTCCCATTCGGCCATGCGGACCTGCGTTCTTGTAAAACACTAAACTATTCCTTATTGTATGGATTACCGCACACATGGCACATTTTCTTCAGAAATAATTTTTTAAAAAAACAAGGGGAAAAAAAAAACATCTCCCGAAACAGGAACCTGAAAATGGTTCAATAATTTGATGGGGTCATCACATGTTGTAGGTACGGAGATATGTGTGGCCACTCTCTCCCTCACTCGGTGAGACGACGAACACAGGTATCGAACCTTGATCCGACCGCACGTGTGACGTTATCAGCGTAGTTCCCTATCAACTCAGCTAACGCGCTCGCGTCAGTCAAATAAAAGCAGTGGGAGTGGGGAGTGGTTAGAGAAGTCCAGGGTTATCAAGAGCTGACATCATTAGCCATCCCGGTCGTCAAGAGGAGCTTCCCACATCGACTCCCGAGGGCTGAGAATCATGACTAGGTATATCTCTTTATAACGTAATAGTGACTAGTGAACTCTTTCTGTCTCAGTCCATATCCCGCCCGTCGAATTTATTCCCCAGAAGATTTTTTAGTCTGTGTGGATCTGGAAGCCCAAGTTGATTTAAAACGATAGGGTATTCGAACTCATCTATGATCACTGGACCGGAAGGCAAGCATGCAAGTTACTGTGCTACCACATATTGTATGGGTAACCAATAAATAGACGGTAACTTGATCATTTCATAGTGAGGTAATCCATGTGATTATTTGATGCGTCAATTAGCTTATCTTTGCCAGTAGGAAAGGTTTCATGGCAAATGTATAATGGGAAAAGTATAATGGGGAAGGTCTAATGGGGAAGCTCTAATGTATGTAATTGTTTCATGTGAGCCATTAAAGGAACGTAGAATAAAATGTTACATGTTCTTTGCAGGACGTTGTGATCAACCCCTCACAAAAGTTGATTCTCTAGACAAGGCTAAGATCAGTATTTTGCCATTGCTTTCTGAACGGAAAATCGACGTGGAAGTACAACTGACCAGTGTAGGAAACGATCCCCCTATCCTGTCATTAGCGCAAGCGCTGTGGGTTCCGCGGCCACGCAAACTGCAAGAAATGTTGATACATCGAAGGGTTTACCAGTATATACCAGTGACGCCTATACTGTGCGAATCACCAGCGAGCAGATCACAGGACTGGGGAGGACATTGTTATATGACGACGATGTGTTAGTGTATTGCCAGGATAAGGATAGAGATCGGGTTGCTGTGGATCTACAAACAGATCTACCTCGCATAAGCACTTGGTGTGTGGAATCTGGGGCGATGGTCAACCCAACGAAGGCAGCAGTGACATGGTTATCTTTGAATAATCATATTGTCAACACTCCAACACCAACTATAAATTTGTGTTCAGAAACTGAAAAGACTGTGGAAAGAACGCAGGCAATGAATCACCTGGGGATACGTTTTGATCGAAGCCTTGCTTGTAATGAGCACATAGACCACGTGATAACAAAGGCCAAGCGAGGTTTGGTTGCGATACGGGTGATGGCGGCAGCAAACTGTGAGCAGCGCCATCTATGTCTACTTTACGAGGGTCTGGTCCTTTCTATTTTTGAATATGCGATGGCGATCCTGACACTCAGCCATAAACAGATGGAAAGGAAACAGAATTAAGCTATGAATATTATTCTTGGATGTACAAGAGATACAGCATGCAGGGCGATGCTCTAACTTCTTGATTTTCCAACCATGGGAGACAAAATACAAATTTGCCGAGCACGTGCCTACCTCAGAGTCAATGCAAACACAGAACATCCACTGCATAGTGAAATTAGGAAGGTAAAGGGCAGCAGGTTAAAAAGAGGAAAGTCGTTGATGGGTCAAGCCGAAGACATTCTTCAACGGGTGTGTTCACATGAGGATTTACAACCTGGCGAGGGGTGGGTACAAGTGTCAACAGAGTTCTGTACGTCCTTTTCAGCTTGCATCCAACTAGACAGAAAATGCAGACAAGAAAATCCGGCTGCTGTGGAGGCGGAAGTACAGGCTTTGATCTTCTAGAATTCTTTAGAACAGTGGTTCTCAACCTTTTTTGGCCCATGCCCCCCCCCTTTTCACCACATGTTGAGAATGTAATTCCTCCCCTTTCGTATTTCCTCCCTATAAATTCCCCCTCCCCCACCCTGCTCCTACATAGTATACGTTAAAATGAAGCTAACTTTCAATATCACATACTAGAACAAGTTTAGACGTCTACATAAAACATGATTTGTGGGTCTACTTACGTTATAAGACGAATATCAGAAGGGCGAGGAGTACAGAACCGTAAAGTATGGAGGGAAAAACAATATCAAGTAATCGGTTCTTGTATTGAACGCGATCTTGAAATAATCGTCATTCCCCCCTTAGAAACCCTAAAATTCCCCCCTAGGGGGGAATTCCCCACCGGTTGAGAACCACTGCTTTAGAAGGTGATGCTGTCATTTACACAGATGGGTCGGTCGTTCGACGAGTGAGAAATTCATTGGCTTTTACGGCTCAGGCCGGAGGGAGAATTGTGAAGGAAGATTCTGGTGCTTTTGCTTTGACCGCAAGTAACCTGACTATTGAAGTCATGTGTATCAACACTGGCCCGGATCTCAGTTGTTGATACTTTTTATTTAGGGTTATAAATTAACTTCCGTCCCCTATTAACTCGTTGCCACCGGGACGGTGCCCGGACGCTAACTTCCTGTCTGACTACTTAGGACACACTGACAACTACTTGACTGCAGGACAACAATCTCAAGACAGGTAAATTAAGAATATTTAATGTTGATTCAGCTTCTAGACAGAAATTTAGGTATTAGACAAACAGATAGAAACAATTAGTTTGGCGAGAGTAGTCTGGAGGGCAGTCTCTTCATTCTGCCAGAATCTCGTCAGTAATGTGGCTGGTAAGTTATGCAGACACATGTGGTATGATAACATTCACCTGATCCTCCCTTATCTCTCGGAACTTCTTTGTACTTGAGCCTAGTCAAGATCAACGTTCATTAGGCCACAGGGCTGTTTCTCCTGATCAGACTGTAATCTATGCACTTACAGATAGCTTGGTCATCTAGGCTTCTTCAGAGTACATCATGTTGATAGGCCCAGTCTTCTTGTTTAAGTTGACTGGAGGTGATACTTCTCCTCGGCGGAACATCAATCAAAACAGGCAAAACGGGAAAACGAAAGGGGTTCCTGTAAGTAAGAAGAGGCCCGGTGTACAAATCCATCTCACCTATTATTAATACATCACACCAATATTTATGGACAATCTATAGTGTGATCAGCTCTTCCAGCCTCAGACCACTTCGATTAGCCTGACTTCAGACATATTTCTAATAGACCTGTGTAGATCAGCAAGATGATAGACTCCCATGCCTCCGGTGAATATCAACCATGGCAAGGATGGCGCCTCTGGCCAACACAGTCTGTCACGTCAGAAAGAGGATGTAAGCATCGGGATAACAGGTACAAGCATTCCCCCATACTGGCCAAGGTTGCTTGATAATGTCCCAGCTGCGCTGGTAAAGCTTTCCTGAAATTCTAAATAAAGGTAAACAAAAAAATAGTATGTTCTTGTGTCTGTCGCTTTCCTACTCCTCTCCTATGGTACATGGATAGTCTGATATGCATATGCAATAGACCCAATGGTTTGGCTTACCTTGTCAGCCAAATGAGTGTAGAGTTACACCCAGAACATTCTGTTCTGATTATATTACAGGCATTGTAACCATTAGACAAGCCTGACAAGATTATTCCTCTATTATCAAAAAAGGTAGTTTATCAAACAATACGGAAATTAGAAATCATGAAGTGTGCGTGCGCCTCGTGTCCATTTACATACTTCAAGGTTAGGTAACCCTAATAGGTGTGCAGATTTGTAGCTCCATTCCATACGCCTAGTTAGATAACACCCGACCTGGGTCGATATCCCTTCATAACTTATAGTCTTCCTATACCTCCATTAGACCTGAAACACCCGTCATGGCTGTTGCGCGCCGCCTGATGATGATTAAAAGAGTACCTGTCTCAAGCCCAACTTTGAGGGTAATCAAAATCTAGCTCTATGCAAGACAAATACCCATTTACCAACAGTACTTTCGTATAAACACTCCTTCTTTGGACCAGGTATCGAAACCAATTGCCAACTCGCCTCACCCAGACTGACCACTAAACTGGTTCATTATATTAATTATTTCCCCTTTCCGCTGGACACATGCCGCCACTTATCTGGATCACAACACAGGCTTGTGGTTAGACTGGCCTGGTCGCTAGTTGACCTATACCGCAAGACGTATTCAATCGATATAACTATAAATAGTATTTACCTTCCATTTAGGAACTATTCTGCCAAAGAATGGGATACAATATCTTAAAGAGAATCACCACTGTATATCATTGTCTGGATCCCCAGAAATAAACTTGATATAACTAGCAATAGACCTAGCCTCTCCGCCTCAAAGGTAGACTATCACAGAATTCAACAGGATCTTAAGTGTAGATCATTATCTGAATCCCCAGACAATGCCTTGGATGCACTGGAATTAGAGACAACCTCTCCGTCTCTAAGATCAGCTGCGAATGGCGTTTCTAGTCCCTTCCGGAATTATGGTCAGTCGACTCACGTGACCTCCCAAAAGTACCAGAAGTTCTTCCCACGCAGAAATGACCATTCACGTACCCTGAGATTTTCATGAAGTACGATTTTCTCATATAATTGTCTTAATCGTTTAGTCGTTGGATCAACATCACGACACACGGTTTAACCCATAGGTGCTCCGTTTTTCTCCTATCTCAAACCTGAGCCTGGAGAAACTCAGCTCAATGCACGAACTCCGTTGCATCGGCGAGGATCCTGAAATACTTTGGGTAGATTTTTAACTCGAAATTTTGCCCGGGCAGCGCCGTTAGGCTACTCTTTTTCGATTTCCAACTGCCAAGGGATTTTTTACGTGCGCAACAATACACACGGGCGTCCGATCTCACTACCCAGATACGTGAAATTTTATTACTGGAAGTCCAGGTGGATTTTTTAAATAAATCCCGGTCCTCACGGGGGCCTGAACCCGGGACCTTCAGCACTCGAGGCGGACACCATACCTCAAGACCACTAAGCCCACGAGAATTGTCTACGCACCTTAAAGCACTGGCGTGATATTTCTCGGGACAGTGGAGTTCACTCAACCTTTCGCTACACTTCTCGAGAACCTAAAGATTGTCGAAGCTTGATTTGGACACAGAGAATTACACCCATACACACTAAAATACTGTACACCCACCAAAACGGGTAAATAATTGTGGGGAATAGTTGGCCCTTCTGATGTCCAATTCCATTTTGAGATATCATGGCAGTAAGTAAAGCAATAACATGGCCTTAGACAGACATTCACTAGGGAATGTTTTCTTAGTGACTCGATGTGTATTTAAAAAAGTCGCTTAAAAGTCGAGAGAGTCGACTTCATTGCACCGGGTTTTATCCCATATGCCTCGGTCTCTTTCTGCAGCGCGGAAAGCGTCGCACAAAGCACGAACTCCGTAGATCTAGCGATGACCCACAGGAGTTTCCAAAAAAATTTCACTCGTGAACCGAAGGACGCGGCCCGGAATCGAACCCACGACCTTCGGAGCCCATGTCAAACGGCTTGACTACTTCGCCTCGGAGACTCCACGACTCGATATCGTATACGGAAGACTCGATGTGTATACTCAAGAAGATAGAGATGGGGTGGATCCGAAGAGAGTGGTTGCTGTCTCTGGGGCGATTTCGGCTGACAAAGATTAGCTTCATTTTCGTGCCAGGGCATTCGGGTGTACAAGGAAATGAGCAGGCTGACAAGCTACTGTGGATGACGGACGAGCCATGGAACAGGCTGATATTGTAAATGCTCTATGAGAAGTAAGTCGTTTGCGAGAACCAAGTGATGACTGTGAATCTACAACCATGGTCAGGATGCGAGAACTGCAAATTAAAAGAGGGGTGGCCAAACAAGAACACTACGCAGGAAGCCAAAGAAGATTAATAAACCAACACAGAGCTGGTGTCGTTAGCCGCTACATGCTGCGGGATTTGCTGAGGAGGGGATCTGAGCACTTATGGACTAATTATTTCGGTGTGCAATGAGGGTGAACTGTCGACTACCTAACTAAACAACTAACTAACTAACTAACTAACTAACTAACTAACTAACTAACTAAATTGACTGACTGACTGACTGACTGACTGACTGACTAACCAACCACCAGTATACTATGTGAATTCATCTTACAGTTCATAGGGTATTAGACGCCAACAGCTTTCTGCTCTGAACAGTTTCAGCTTCCTGAAGTAGGTACCAAGAATGTTTCTGGGTCGGATAATTGACGAGTACGATAGTTGCTCACCTCATCTGATATGTCATTGTTTAGTATATTTCACGTGTTATCAACCCTCCCTAGATAGTCTCCATGGCTAAGTGGTTACATCCCCTGCCTCGCTCTCTGAAGATTGTGGGTTCGATTCCGGCCTAAGTCGTTCGGTTCACGAGTGCAGTTTTCTCATACAATCCTGGAGAATGTCGCTGGAGCTACGAAGTTCGGGCAATGAAGTCGACCCCCTTGCCTTTCAAAACACATCCAATAAAGTCGACCCCTCTTGCCTTTCAAAACACATCCAATAAAGTCGACCCCCTTGCCTTTCAAAACACATCCAATAAAGTCGATGCTCTTAATTTGTACAACACTTGTTTTAAACGCTCCCTACCTACGGATATTTATCATCCAATGCCTTGCCGGCTGGCATGGGCAATTATGTTTCTCTACAAATTGCGAACTTCGACGGCATGGATCAATTTATGTGTTGACTCTCTTCCGTGCTATGACACGAGACTGTCTAGAATTTTCTCACGCTATCTTCCTCTGTCTCTCTTTCCACAAATCTTTCTGGTTGTCACATGTTCCAGTTTTTGTCTTCTTATTATGTGGTAAAAATTGATGACTGCCTCTTTTCGATGTTTGTGATAAGTTATAAGGATGTGTGTGATAAATCAAAGGATATTATATGCTGTTAATGTTAATTAATTGTTAATTAATGTTACCTGCAAGTTTACACTGTTTCTCATTTCCAGAGACTTTTCTTTAAATTATCCGGCCAAATTCAACTTAACGAGTACCGAATTTGGGCCGATGGAAGAGTGCGACTACACCACGTTTCTCAACGTCACGGTATCCTTGGCTGGTCTGATCTTCTTGTGGTTTCTGATACACTTGGGTAGAGTGTCGGAGTTAGAGAGGTAGGTGTGTGGTCAGTACTCTAACCTTGGTACACGTTGGTAGAGTGTTGGGTTGAAGTTAGAGAGGTGTGTTGTGATTACTCTAATTTTGCTACATTTTTGTAGAGTGTCAGAGTTAGTATTTTATATATATATATATATATATATATATATATATATATATATATATATATATATATATATATATATATATATATATATATACCTACTTCCGTACAATGGCGACGAGATGACTCGTTGTTCTTCGGGGAGACGCTGTTCAGTGTTTTTCTGTGGATTTCCTGTGGAATTCGTGTGGATAGTGTTTTTCCTGTGGATTATGTGATGTTATTTCGTGTTCGTTTATTGGAAGTGTTCAAAAGAAGCCACGGAAGGCAGGTGGTGGATGAAATTTTGAGGGCAGCCGACAGATATTTGTTGGTTATGGTCTCGAGTTTCGAGACGGCAAGCAGAGGATCTCTTTCGAGAGACAATGGTTGCGGTCATCCGGCCAGTATGGTCACTGCCATAGAGGAAAGCAACGGCAAACTACCTCTTTGAAAGTGCCTAGTATATTATGATTCGCTTAAAGACTGATCATCGCAAGACAAGGACAGAGACATTAAAATTAGCAACATGGAACGTTAGGACGTTAAACGACGACGGAAAATTAGAGAACATAAAACAAGAAATACAAAGAGAAAAAATTAATATATTAGGGATGTGCGAAACGAGATGGACAGGAGCAGGCATCAAGATAGATGAAGATTATAAGATTATTTATTCTGGAGGTGAAGATCGACAAAGGGGAGTGGCAATAATTTTGGACCGGAAAACATCAACGTCTGTTCAAGGATATTGGGCCGTGTCGGACAGAGTTCTACTAGTTAAATTGAGTGGCAGACCTTTTAGCATAAATGTTATTCAAGTATATGCCCCAACAGGAGAGTCCAGTGAAGATAGTGTAGAGGAATTTTATAATGACATAGAGTCTGCCTTAAAGAAATGTAAAAATTCAGAAATAAACATCATAATAGGAGACTTCAATGCAAAAGTAGGAAATCAAGGTGATAGATACACAGTAGGAAACTATGGTTTAGGAGAGAGAAATGAAAGAGGATACAGACTCGTAGAGTGGGCAAAAGAAAAGGAAATGATTGTAGGAAACACCTGGTTTAAGCAACACCCTAGAAGATTATGGACATGGAGGAGTCCTGATAGCAGGATCAGAAACCAGATTGACTACATTCTGATTAGCAGAAGATTTGGAAACGCACTAACAGTAGCAAAAACAGTTCCCAGTGCTGATTGTTACAGTGACCACAGACTACTTACAGGAACATTGAGGATAAAGCTGAAGAAAGTCAAGTATATAACAGGAAACACTAAATATGATTTGTGTACATTGAGTAATGACAAGGAAATACAAAACAAATTCAACATAGAAGTACAGAACAGATTTGATATATTGTCTGATCTAGAGATATTATTCCAGGATGTGAATGATCAATGGGAAATGTTAAAGAATTCAATCAGTTTGGCTGCAGAAACAACTATTCCAAAATTAAAGAAGGTGGGTCGTAAGAAATGGATGACTGAAGAAATTTTACACCTAATGGAAACAAGAAGACTCAACAAAAATAATCCTGCCAAATATGAAGAAATTCACAGACAAGTCAGAATATTATGTAGGAAGGCAAAAGAATCATGGCTTGAGGAAAAGTGCTTAGAAATTGAAAAACAACACAACAGTCAAAATACCAAATTAGTGCACAAAAGAATTCAGGAACTTACTAATAAAAGAACAAGTACATCAACAGGCTGTCTAAAAACTAAAGATGGCAAAATCATAATAGAAAAAGATCAGATTCTACACGTATGGACAGATTATGTGAAAAACCTGTATAATTATAACAGAGAGGAACAGTATGATATTAGATTCAATAATGAAGGACCAATAATTTTAAAGATATAAAGTGATTTTAAAGATTCAGGTAACCAAGAGAAGTTAATGACCAGATAGACACAATCGATAGGTTGACTGATATCCAATCAACGAATATCTTATACATAAAAAAGAATGTAAGTCTGTATGTATGTCCTTTATGCGTTCGCGAACGGTCCATCCGATTGAGATGAAATTTTCTACACGTCTTCCTCTCATTCTCGCGCTGCCAACTGTTATATTTTTTTAGTGTCAAATTGGCTACTTACTTAACATTATTTAATATTTCATTTTTCATTATAATTTCTATATAGCAAGGGGACTTAACTCAAGAAAAGTTATTTTAGGGCATAACTTTTAATAACATTGCTATATACTTGATAGTCATATTGTTGCATCGTTTTCAAAGATTTATAAACTCTTTGTCTATAGTTATATACAGGCATATAATTTATAATAAATAATGATATAATCTTTAAGGCATTTTCATAGTTTTCATACAAATAAGGCATAATACATAACATTGTAACTCATCTTTTTTATGTTTAAAGAAGTTATCTACAGTCGTGTAGGTGATTAAAAAACAATTTTCATTAAAAATAATGGATGGTGTGTGGAAGGACATTCTTAAGTTACTTTTTTTTTGTTATATGAATTTAATGAGACGCTCCCCGCTAGGAGCTGGGCGAAGCCGCGCAGGGTCAGATAGATAGACAGACAGACAAACAGATAGTCGGGAACGGGAGCTTATATGACTACTTATATGAATTAAACGAGGTGCTCCCACCAGAGGTTGGGCGAAGCCGGGCCGGGTCAGACAGACAGACAAACAGTCAGACAAACAGACAGACAGACAGACAGATAGACAGACAGACAGACAGACAGACAGACAGACAGACAGACAGACGGGAACGGGAGCTTATATGACTACTTATATGAATTAAATGAGATGCTGCCACCAGAGGCTGGGCGAAGCCGGGCCGGGTCAGACAGTCAGACAGACAGACAGACAGAAAGACAGACAGACAAACAGACAGACAGACAGACAGACAGACAGACAGACAGACATTCAGACAGATAGTCGGGAACGGGAGCTTATATGACTACTTATATTAATTAAATGAGATGCTCCCCACCAGGGACTGGGTGAAGCCGGGCCGGGTCAGACTGACTGACATACAGATAGACAGACGGACAGACAGACAGACAGACAGACAGTCAGACAGACAGACAGACAGACAGACAGATAGTCGGGAACGGGAGCTTATATGACTACTTATGTGAATTAAATGAGATGCTCTCCACCAGGAGCTGGGCGAAGCCGGGCCAGGTCAGATAGACAGACAGACAAACACGCAGACAGACAGACAGACAGACAGACAGACAGACAGACAGACAGACAGATATAGATAGATAGATAGATAGATAGATAGATAGATAGATAGATAAATAGATAGATAGATAGATAGATAGATAGATAGATAGATAGATAGATAGATAGATAGATAGATAGATAGATAGATAGATAGATAGATAGATAGATAGATAGATAGATAGATAGATAGATAGATAGATAGATAGATAGATAGATAGATAGATAGATAGATAGATAGATAGATCCCCGCCAGGGCCTGGGCGAAGCCGGGCCGGGTCAGCTAGTCTTTTATAAAAGTAACACCAAAAATGAGAGAGAGAGAGAGAGAGAGAGAGAGAGAGAGAGAGAGAGAGAGAGAGAGAGAGAGAGAGACGGACAGACAGACAGACAGACAGACACACACACACACAGATCAAGAGAGAGACAGGCAGAGACCGAGAACTTGATCCTACCTACTTTGAAACACAAGTCTGACATCTTTGCCATGTGTGATTTATCTCTTCAGGTCGGAGCCTGGGCTTCTTTTGTCTGTCTTCCTGTTTTACCTGGTGCTTTTCATCTGCGTCCTCGTCTCAAGTGTCAAGATATCCTCAGGTTTCAGCTACTGGTGTGACAACATGCAAGTGTGCGTCGGGAATGGGGAATCCGGGTGAGTTATTAGTTGTTACCTGTGGGTGATACTACCACGCCTGTTTATTTGCCTACACTAGACATCATAATATAGCCTACACTAGACTTCTTAATATAGTCTGGGAAGAAAGGAATGTCCCAGACATTCGGCAACAAGCAGTAACAGTACCATATAAGGAACAATAAAGGCAGTATGGGAAAATGCGAAACATACAGTGGTATATCACTCTTGAGTCATATAGGAACATTTGTTGGCAAAATATTGGAACAAAGAACTAGACCCATAGTCCAAAAAAGTTAAGCAAAGTAGAATTTGGTTTTAGTAAAGGTTAAACACTATTTACACTAAGACAAATATGCGGGGGGAAAAAACCATCAAATACAGTGACCAGCAGAATATTGTGTTTGTAGATCAGGAAACGATGGAAATAAATCATGGACTATCCTTGTAGACAACGGGATACAAGGACAATTACTAGAAAATCTCATAGCCTTGTACCACTAGAGCCAAAGTGCAGTAAGAACTCAAGAATGTATATCAGATTTGGGCACAGTCAATACAGGAGTCAGATAGGAATGTATTCTCTGCCTTCGCTATTTAATATCTACATAGACAGAATATCTAAATAATACCATTCAGCGAGGCAACACCAGAATGTGCAGAGGAAAGCTGAGGTTTGGCATCCCTATATACAGAACATGTGTCTACGGTGCCTATGAGAGGCAAGCTGAGGTTTGGCATCCCTATAGCACATTAGTCTACTGTACCTTTAGGAGGTAAGCTAAGGTTTCGCATCCCTAATGCACATTTTCCTTCTGTACCTTTGGGGGGTAAGCTATTTATTCTCGCCTTGCCGAACAAAGCCATTAATTGGGAAGTAACATGTGCAAGTTGGAAATGTCCGAAAGGTCTCGACAGTTTCAGATAGCGAGAAGCAATATGTACAGAACGCCGTTCAGGTAAACTTTCATAATGTGAAATAATGATCGGAAGCCGGAGTCTGATATGGGGTTTGGTGTGATATGGCCGTCACATTCTGAAGATCTGAATGCACAGCGGGATATGTGGCCAATCTTTCCTTCACTTAGAGAGGCGACGAACGGAAACGTCAGAATTAGAGACCAACCTAGAAAATAATATTTATAGTATATGTGAATTTTACACATTTTGAGATTGTCACCGAATCAGTACAGTTCGCTGAAACCCATCTTATTTCAACTGAAGATTGACTGATTGATTGATTTAGGAACCGACATCACAGCATTCGGGACATTCCATAAGCGCTCCGTCATTTCAACTGAAGAAGATTGAAGAATTAATTTTTGAAGTTGCTCAAAAAATAGACTAAATTTACCAATATTTACCGAGAGTGGCTCCAGCCCTGTTAGGGTATCTGGGTCCATTGAACGTTAAATCAAAAAACCAAACAAGATGCTGTAATCATCATCATCACGTGCCGTGTCTTGTGTAAAACTCCGTCCCCATAACAGTCTTCTCCTTATTTCTCCTTACTTCTATTGCTAGCATGCATATATTAATTATCACGTCTTGAAATCATCTACATTGTGATATTCCTCTTTCCCGCATCCCGGGTACACTTCTATCCATAATTATCGCTTCTAAACGTTCATGTCACTTTGCATGTTAAAATTGTTCATATGTTTGTTCTTTGTTCAGCCACTTGAACTTCAATAATCTTCTTTAACATGTGTATTCAAAGACCTACATGTGATTTTCACTGATTAATGAAATTTAAGCTGACGGATGTTGCCCCAATATATATATATATATATATATATATATATATATATATATATATATATATATATATATATATATATATATATATATATATATATATATATATATATATATGTATCATCATCATTAAGTGCACTGACAGCTGGGGTAGGCTTTCATGTCTCTCCATAGATCTCGGTTTTTGGTGTTCTGGACCAACTCTGCTGAAGATATTCCTCCAAAGTACATCTCAATCCATCCAGCATCATTTCTCTTGGCCTACCTCTGCCTCTCTTCCCCTCGATATCTCCAGTTGTCATGATGTTCTCCAATGCCTTTCATCTCAACACATGATCAAAGAAAGCTGTTTGTCTCTTTCTTATTGTTCTACATAATGTTCTAGTTTAATTTGCCTCTTTTCATGCAGTCCTTGTTAGTTACTCTGGCAGTCCATGGAATTCGCAACAATCTTCTCAGGAACCACATCTCTGTTGCTTCCAAGTTCTTCCTAGTTTGTTCATTTACATTCCTAGTTTCACTGCCATAGAGCAAAACATGTTCTATGTAGCATTTCATCACCCTCTTTCTTACACTCAATGATAGTTAGACATTTCTGGACACCAAAAATCCCGCACTGATGACGTTTTTCACATTCCGGGATTAGTTAGTTAGTTAGTCGACAGATCATCCTCATTGCACATCGAACCATTCAGTCCATAAGTGCTCGGATCCCCTCCTCAGCAAATCCCGCAGCGTGTAGCGGCTAATGACACCAGTTACGTGTTGCTTTATCAATCTTCTTTGGCTTCCTGCGTAGTGTTCTTGTTTGGCCACTCTGCCAAGAGCCGGACCTCACTCACTCAATGTCCGACATTTTGGTTTCTGTCCAGGGTTTAGAATATTTAGCAGAAATATCTCAGTAGGCTCGTAGAATTACTGTACATGTCTTTCGTGCACACAACAAACATCCAAAGCGTCCTTAGAGTACAAAATAACTTTATTACATCACAGTTCTCACAGTGGTTGTCATCGAACACCGCTAGCTATTGCCTTTCAGCGTTCTGTGTCCGACCATCCCACTCACTGTCTGTCCATAAAGAATAACTAGCACCACCAATCGTAATTTGTTCATGCTGTTGCTGCACACGGTCGACAATCACTACACTTTACTGCTAAACAATAACATCAGTGCTATCTACTTACGCACTTCACACTGGTGGCGAACGTGTCACGGCGTGTCTCTCGCTCGGCCATTCTTGTCGGCTTGTTCACAACACGGGGTCAGTTCTCTCACCACAACTGGTCTATATCAACTGGCCCATCGTTGGTCATTAACTTCAGTGCCCAGTTTCTTCACTCACCGTTCTCCTTCACAAGAACACTCTTTCCCAGTTGACTGTATTTTGAATCACTGTACCCATCGCGAAACAATTTCAAACTCAGATCTTTCTCACAATCTCAACCTTCTTCTCGCACGTTCCAGCCCGGTCTGTCCTCTACCTTCTTTTCCGGTCTTCGCCTGTGCGCCGCCACGTGACCCATTAGCTCCGTCCACTACTGTTCGTGTTCGCTTGCATTTTTGAACTGTGTGTCAACGGCATCTGTCTAATTTCTACGATTGACACACTTGCTGTGTTTCGCGTGTATCCATCTCATGGCACACCCCTCTTTTAATTTGCTGTTCTCGCAATCTGGCCATGGTTGTAGATTCACAGTCATCACTTGGTTCTCGCAAAAGTCTTACTTCTCGTAGAGCATTCAGAATGCATTGAACACTAATTGTTAGTGACTTATTGTGTAAGCTACTTTTCGTTTTGTTAAATGCAGCATTTGCTTGCCCTATTCTGTTCTTATTCTCTGTTGTGCATCTTCCATCTGAAATGCTCCTAGGTATTGAAAATTATCCACTTAGTTAAGAAGTTTCCCTTTTACTTCAATTTCACATTTGGATGTCACCTTTGACTTTGATATCGTTGCTGTTTTCTTGATATTCAGGGAGGGTCCTTTCTTTTCACTCTCTATTACTACAGTGTCCAACAGTTGTTGTAGATCTTTTGCATCATCCGCCATCAATACCGTGTCATCTGCTTAGCGTAAATTATTTATATTATAACCTCCGATTAGTATTCTTGGCTTCTCTTTGATCCCTCTCATTATTACTTCGCTATAGAGGGAGAAGAGATCTGGTGACAAAACACATCTATGTCGTACTCCTAGTTTTATTTGTTCATAATTGCCCTCTTTATTTCCCATTTTAATTGCTGCTACTTGGTTCCAGTAAATATATTTTTTATTATTCTGAGATATTTCCCATCAATGTTGATATCTTCCAACATTTTATCAGTTCGTTATTTTTTACTTTATCAAATGCCTTGGTATAATCAATAAAGCACAAATCTATGTCTTTCTGTGTCTCTTTTGATCCTTCTATTAGTGTTCGTTATATATATAACCCCCTTCATTCCAAAGTCGCTCTGCGTCAAAGGAGTTACAGACGCAAATCTCTATCCCGTATACCGAGCTCGAAACACAGCTGCGGGCGATTTGGTAGCAGACCGCCTTGTCTGCGTTAGTTTTTATAAAATAATATGAGAGCCAGTCGTGCAGAAGGTAATTTTAAACTACTGAACATAAACTTGCCCAGGAATCACAAACAGCCAAAATACGCTGGAGTTGACTGCTACGTCCTGTAAAGCTTATGCAACTAACTTTAACTTCCTTCCACAAATCTATATTGTTCTTCACCAATTTCTATGTTTGTCTTTCTTGCTTTCAGCACTTACTGCAGAAAACTTGCATGTGACCAGTTCTCACATGTGACGATCGAAGACGTCGCCGAGAACACGTCAAGATTCTACGCATACTTTCTAACAGCAGAGGTACACTTTGTTTCCTAACCTATGTTCATATTTTTTTTAGAATCCTGTTAGAATGTTTAAGTGATACACTAGTGGATCACACGGAGATCAGCATGAGTGTCCAGATGTATTCCTAGCTAATGAAGCAGGCTAGAGTTGTTGTTGTTGCTGCTGCTGCTGCTGCTGCCGCCGCCGCCGCTGTTGTTGTTGAGTTGAATCTAGAACCGAATCACAACACTCGGGACATTACCATATGCGATCCGTGCTCATTTTCAACAACTAACGAAGAGTTTCAATTCTAATGGTACCAGTTGCAGCCTAGTTATGTATCGGTTTGGCCTTTCCTCTGAGTATTGAGTGACAGCCAGATCCTCTGGTCACTCCCTGCTGCGCCAAACTACCTGGTTGTGAAGATTTATCTGCTCTTCCACACTATATACATGATCCAGCCATATTCAGCATGGAGATAAAGCCAGACTTGTGTCAGCCATATTCAGCATGGCGATGAAGCCATACTAGTGTCAGCCATATTCAGCATGGAGATAAAGCCAGAATAGTGTCAGCCATGTTCAGCATGGAGATGAAGCCAGAATAGTGTCTGCCATGTTCAGCATGGAGATGAAGCCAGAATAGTGTCTGCCATGTTCAGCATGGAGATGAAGCCAGAATAGTGTCTGCGATGTTCAGCATGGAGATAAAGCCAGATTAGTGTCAGCCATATTCAGCATGGAGATAAAGCCAGACTACTGTCAGCCATATTCAGCATGGAGATGAAGCCAGAATAGTGTCTGCCATGTTCAGCGTGGCGATTAAGCCAGAATAATGTCTGTTATATTCAGCAATCATAACATCTGATCGGAGATGCCTTGTAGAGATTAGAACAAGAATCGCCATGACAAAGGTAGCCTTTAGCAAGATGAAAAACATACTGACCAATAAAAAGATGTCAAATGAAACGAGAAAAAGAGTGTTGGGGGGATACATAGAACTTATTCTTTTGTATGGATGTGAAACTTGGACAATGTGCAATCCAGCTGAAAAACATCTAATGGCTGCAGAAATGTGGTTTCTGAGGAAAATGCAAAGAATACCATGGACAGACAGAAAAACCAATGACCAAGTACTACAGGAGACAAATTAAAATCGTAAATTGATTATATAAATTATACGTAGACAGTCATAATATTTTGGACATGTTATGAGAAGAAATGAATTGGAGAACTTGGTGACAACTAGCAAGATCGAAGGGAACAGACCAAGGGAAGACCGAGAAGCAAATACGTGGATTGCTTTGCCACTTGGCATGGTCGAGACAGGAACAATGAGCTGATCCACGACTCTGGTGATCGAGTGAAATGGCGAGTCATGACCGCCCACGCTTTCCGGCATGGCACTTGATTGATTGATTCGAATTTTTTGAGAAATGGGGGGGGGGGGGGGCGAAGAAAACAGAATTGCACTGTTGCCTGCTATAAATGTGCTTTATGTTGTATTGTAGTGGTTACAGTGTTACATTATGATCAAGCCCTTGGATATGATTCTCCACGCGTTCCTCTCCATAATCATTGTCACCTTGCCGTCTTTACAGACGATAGTTTCTTATTTCTTCTTCTTTTCGTTCATCCGGAGTGTTTTTTCAGATGTGATTGCGGTGTGTCTGTTATGCGCCCTTGGGCAGAAACCCGTAGGCCAACACATCGACTTTAGCGTGCTTTTTTGACCAGGTAGCATTCCTGGGAGACTCTCACTTTTGTAGTGCCATCTGCAACCATGCTGGCCAAGGTTGAACGGTCGAGGACAACGGTCATCCCTCAAAGGAAGGCAGGGACAGTCCATAGCATTTTCCGCCATCCAAGGTTGCTTCCATAGTTGCAGGGCCGACACATATCGCCCTGGATCTGGGCTCACCGAGGGAGATCGTCACGTCCTGCTCATGGCTGCTTTAAATCCTCACTTCAATATATTGGTCATTTCGTTTCCCCGGGTCATTCCCGCACAAACCAGACAGGTTTGCAGACGGCATCCACTCAGCGAGTTTTCGGACATGTGCTTGTCGTTGCGCCCATCAGAGCTTTTCCATGCACAACAGACATTCGGAAAACTACCCAGTCAGAGCTGTTCCGAACAAGAGCGGCATTCGGAAACTAGGTAGTCAGAGCTGTTCCTAGCACGGGAGACATTCGGACGAGACATTTCACTCGGACGTAATTGCGTAGTGTCAATTTTTAGTTTGCCACCCGTAGGACGACACTTCCGACTTCAGCGGGCATTTTTTAATGAGGTTAGCCTTCTTCTGGTTTCGAGGCACGTTGGACTGTTGTGATGTCGCTAACATCTCAGCTGGTCAAGATAGAACGATGAACGACATCGTGGTCGGCCCTCAAGGGAAGGCAGGGGCAGACCATGAGCATTCCCTCGCTATCCAAGGAGGCTTCCATAATTGCAGAGCCGGCACATATTGCTCTGTGACTGGGCTCACCCGAGGAGTTGCCACGTCCTGCTCATGGCTGCTTTAGTTCCTCACTTCCATGTGTTGGGCAACTCGTTTGCCACTGATCGCTCTAGCACACACCAGGGACGGTCAGACTGCAAGCGACACCAACTCGGTAAGCTTTTGCTTTTGACTTCGGACCATACAATAGGTTCGCTCGCCGTGCGTTCCATTTTGCGTCATTGGGACGTTCTTCCACTTTTGTCTACACTCTCTATGAGTTAGATACAGTTTTCGCAGCCGTTTTCTTCGACTGGGGCACTTTTTTGACTTTTTTGTACTCGCTCACGGGGTAGGCTACTTGTGCTGCCGGCTCAGCACCTTACCTTCGTGCAACGTGAACGAGAAACGGCCTGGCCCTCTACTCCGGGAATCTCTCATATCCCCCAGCTGAGAGCCTTCGAACTTCTATCAGACTTGAGCATGTAGCTTGCTCAGTATCACGCCTTTATTTTTCGAAAGGTGGCTATCGGCCCGGCTCTCAGGTCCGAGGGTTTGTGACTTAGAGGCGTTCAGACACAGCCCTCGACAGGGAGCCTTTAGTGTTTTGTCCGGACCAAGAACTTTTGCCTTCGTGCGACTGATTTAAATTTTAGACTGCTATCCTCAGTCTCACCTGCAGAGCAGCAGGTTGTGTCTCTCTTAGTCTGGTCCCTATCCATAAGCTGTCCGATATGTAGTTTTTCATCCATCAGCAAGCAAATGGGGTCGATGGGACACGCAAGCTCCCCCACCACGTCAAGGTGGAGACACATCAGGGGTTTCTTATTTAAAAAGGCATAATAACTTTTACCTATGGCGGTAGCGAGTGTGACTGATAAGGCCAATTTGCGCTGTAAATGTCCGTTCACAGTGGGTGCATGTGAACACGTGGTCATTTCGACCATCATGCACCATCTTACGTCTCAAACGCTCGGTGTGTGACTTATCTGCAATAATTTTCTCCTTTGTCTTTATTCCATTTCTGATGTTTGCCCTCCATGCAACACGTTCAGCGGCGACTTGCTCCCAATGTGCATTATCAATGCCTGTATCAATCATGTCCCGCTTACACACATCTTTGTATCGTAGTAGAGGCCGACCCTGCGATCTCTTACCCATCTGTAATTCACCAAAAAAGATATCCTTTGGTATTCTACCATCATCCATCCTCCTAACATATCCTATCCATCTAAGTCTACGAAGACTGAGCATGGAATAAACTGTCACACAACCTGATCTTTCCAATACTTCAGTATTTGTGATTTTGTCTTGCCACTTAATACCAAGAATTCTTCGCAGACACCGCATATGAAAGCTGTTTAAATTGTTCTCTTGGTGTGAGTAAGTTGTCCAGGTTTCACTGCCATAGAGAAGAGTACTAAGGACACAGGCTTGATAGACAAGGACTTTTGTTTTGTCAGTAAGCTTCCTGTTCTCCCAGACTCTTGTTCTTAACCTGTTCATTGCTGTTGCTGCCTTACCAATCCGGATGTTGATTTCCTGATCTAGGGATAATTTGCTATTTACCACTGATCCTAGATATGTAAAATGGTCTACTATCTCAAGTTCGGCGTCGTCAATAAAGATTGATGGTATCCCGTGTGCACCTTGTGACATAATCTGTGTCTTCTTTTTGCTAATTGTTAAACCAAATTCAGAACAAGCATTGGAGAATGCAGATAGTAGACATTGCAATTCTTCCTCAGAGTGGGTCGTAACTGAAACATCATCTGCAAAATGCAACTCTCTGATCAGTACCCTACTAATTTTGGTCTTAGCCTTCAATCTCTGAGCATTGTAGAGGCCGCCATCTGAGCGTGAGTGAATGTATATACCACCATCCTGATCACGAAAGGCATATTTCAGTAGAAGTGAAAAGTATATTCCAAAGAGGGTGGGAGCTAGTACACAACCTTGCTTAACTCCACTCTTGATTTCATATTCTTCAGAAGTTGCACCTTCAAACTTGATTATACCCTTCATGCCTGTGTGGAACGATTCCACAATGGACAGAAGAGTTGGTGGGCAGCCAATCTTCTTTAGTGCCTTGAACAGACCCTCACGACTGACCAAATCAAATGCCTTTGTGAGGTCGATGAAGGCAATAAACAGTGGTTGATTCTGTTCACGGCATTTTTCTTGCATTTGTCGCAATGAGAATATCATATCAATGGTAGACCGGTTCTGTCGAAAGCCACACTGTGATTCGGGGTAGACTTGATCTCCTAGGACTTGAAGTCTACGCAGAACAATTCTGGCAAATACTTTTCCAACAATACACAGAAGTGAGATACCCCTATAGTTGTTGCAGTCGCTTCGATCGCCCTTGTTCTTGTACAGTGTTATGATGCTTGAATCTTTGAAATCCTGTGGGACTTGTCCTTCTCGCCAGCATAGCTCTATTAGCTGGTGGATCTGTAGAGCGAGTGTGTCTTGCCCACTCCTGATAACCTCTATTGGAATCCCATTCTTACCTGGAGCCTTGCCAGATGCAAGTTCATTTATAGCACACTTAACTTCTGTTATGGTGGGAAGTGTGTCCAGGTGGTCAAGAGTTGGTAGAGCCTCTATGGCGTTGAGGACAGATGATGAGACTTAGGTTCATTTCTTTGAAACATAATGCACTCAAAGAAAATCTTCTCGGAGATCACTTTGAGGACACCGAGACCCTTAAATGCGCCAACGCCGGTGGTTTAGGAAAAAAAGGACAGAGTTTTACTGAGCGAGGATACAGACCTTTGTGAGAAGATGGACAAAATTTATAACGAATAACTGAGACTACTCTGATAAATAAATTATTGAAGTACAGACTCGGGGCTCCATTTCGGTCTGCTCGGGACCCGGGGCAGTTATCTGTTATCTGTTATATATTTATTTATTGTTGCTTATTGAATGAAATTAAAAATTACGCGGTGACATAAGCCTGGGTCATTGACATTGAGTTGAGTGACCGGGCATGAGGAAGAATGGAGATGAGAGTGGGAGACAGTAAAGTGACTGACCTGGCTACGAGGAAAACAATCAACCCTCAGAAATAATGGGGCGGATATGAGTGGAAGGCCCCAGGGGGGATGGGTCGAAAGAGAGTTGTGTGTTGTGTGAAGTCAGGGGAGACGGAAAGGGGAGTGAGAGAAGAGACCGACTGCGGGTCAGGTCGTTTAAGAGAGATCTCCGTGTTGTGTTGTTCTCGGAGTTGTGAAGACAGGCTAGACCCAGAGTGGGTTGCATAGTTGAGCAGTGGCTCCAACCCAATGTGTGGGTTGTATTGCGGGAGATCCAGCCGTGGATAGTAGCTGGATTACCTGTCTTGAAAGTTTGAGATATGAAGCAGGCCGTGAGAAGGCATTGATGTGTGCTGGTTAAATTGTGAGGAGGATATTTACATTCTATGGATTACATTGTTTCTGGATGTATAATCATGTTCCGTTTGTCCGTCTTATTTCTGTAATAAAGGATTATGTGCGCCAACGGAATCTTGTTTAATGCATGATGAATATGCACTGCGGGGGTGAGTTGGATTAAGAGTCAGTTAGATATCTCAAGTGACACACCATGAACATCGTTACCTAGACAACGACCATCACACAAAAACTTATCATCAATATCATGAACAGTATCATCGTAAGAACTTCGTGATATTATCATCGAGAACGACGTGTGACACGCGGCATCACTTATTGACCGTCCCTAGTACTTAAAATCAGGGGATGGACCTGGGTCTAGTCCTAGCCAGTCCATATGTGTTGTGCTGAATCATGACCTACTTACACCCTAATGTACCTCTCCGCGGATGCCAAGTTCCAGGGCCGGTCTTACACACTCTCTTGGTGTATGGGTTTGGAAAGTTGAAGGAGAGCTCTGCAACGCACGCGCCCGCGCATACACACACACGTGTGTATGTGTGTGTGTGTGTGTGTGTGTGTGTGTGTGTGTGTGTGTGTGTGTGTGTGTGTGTGACATTTTAATCGTTCTGTATTTTGCAATTGTTGAATGTAAGTTCTGATGTCTATATTGTTTTCTCCTGTTCAACAATCAGTATACATACGGATGCTCTATTGTCATATATTTTGGCAATGTTTTTATCTATAATCATATCATGGATGAGCATTTTGTCTTCAATGTAATGTCTGACTGACATGTTATACTTGTAAATATTCTTACAGATCTCCTCTTGGCTTCTGACAGTAACTTTACTCTTCGAATGCTTGGTCACGTCACAGAGAATCTACCAGATGGTATCAGCAGAATTCGCTGACGAAACAACCAATAAGGACCTTGACACCTCTGTTGTCTCGTCCATCTCACCCAAAGCTGGAATCATCAATCTTGCTTCAGATGAGCTGGTTGAAGAAAGTGACCAGGCAGTCCAGCTCAGTGGAAGTCCTGAGCTCGCCAAGCGTACGCTAGCCCAGGTCACAGTTCATGCTGAAATCGCCACCAGTAATATTGAAATGTCAGCTGTTGGGAAACCCCCGGACGTGCAGATTGTGCCCGAAAATGAAGATAAATCATCAAAGAAACAACATAGTGAACTTTTAAATGAAGAAACCGACAACTCCAGTGTCACGTCAAGAAGCCGAAAACGCACAACGGCAAAGAATAACAACTGCTAGTTCTAAAGATAACAACGCAAATTAGGGTCAGCTCAGGACAAATGTGTTATAGGCCACAGTTGGTCAGGGCTCAGTTTTCCAGTGTCCAGACCAGATTATATTTAGGAATTTCAGAGTCCAAATGTGATTGTGACGGAGCATGTCTATAGTTGTTATGTTGCTGTTATATTCACAACATGTCATTTGTTGAGTACACAGTTTATCAGACTTGTGTTCAGTCCATTTTTGATGATCACAGCAATGCTTCTTGTGTACATTCCGAACTTTAACAGCATAACACCAGCAAAATGATTTAAGGAGCAAGGTCCAGCACTGGTCACATAAGCAACGTGTTTTGTGTTCAAATTTGGCCTCAGTAATGATGTGTCTCTATACAAACGTGACTACAGTAACAACGTGTCTGTAACACACATGTGACTACAGTAGCAACGTGTCTGTATCACACACATGACTACAATAACTACGTGTCTGTAACACACAAGTGACTACAGTAACAACGTGTCTTTAACACACACGTGATTACAGTAACAACGTGTCTGTAACACACACATGACTACAGTAACAACGTGTCTGTATCACACACATGACTACAATAACTACGTGTCTGTAACACACAAGTGACTACAGTGTCGTGTCCTCCTTTAAAGTGTCGTCCCTGGAGTGAGGAGATCCGACACCCACATTATAATATTATTTTTTTTCCCCTCAATATTCTGGAGAATCCACCAGCTTCCGTCCAACACACTCCATCAGCCTATGGACACCTTTTCCTATCACTCTCACACTGTCGTACTATGCCCCCTTCTCATACTTCCCCAACGCAACATACTCAACAACTCTTGCTTCTAGAAATTAATAAAGAGTAATTTATTAAAATAAAAGTGTAACGTGTATGAGACGTGTATGCGAAGAAAATGTGTGACGTGTTCTATAAAGTGTGTAGACTCTGTCTCTCAGACATCAACTCAGTCAGCTGATCACAGCAAAGATAGACCACAGCACGTTACGTCAGAACAAGTACGTCTCACCCGTTGCCGGAACCATCTTGCCGGATAATGCTTTGCCTCTGTAGACCTCTGGTAATCCAATTTCATGAACATCCGAAATAGACACCGGTGGTATTAAGAGTTAATCAGGGACCGGTTGCACTCTACACAATGTCCGTTCCTAATGTTCCTAAACAAACTGCACAAGTCCCTTGCAGTGTGTACACAGTCATTAATGTTAATTGTTACTGTGATTGATCCTCACTCGTGTCTATCTAGCCTCACGTATAATGTCTTGTGTTCTATTACACGAGATTATATAACACTAGGTAACTATTAGACTGTTCTCATTTAGTTACTACTGTCTGATGCTGTGTGGTGCATCAGTAATCATCACTATCTTTGGTGAATCAACTTCCTTCTAGCGTTAAGTTACGTTTCTGTATGCAACTTTATTGATTGTTGAACTGGTGTTCTTCAGAATGGGTTTTTTAATTCTTTCCCAAAACTTGTAGAGTTTCCTTGGATCTGGTAGGGAACCTTAAATGGCACTCCTGCAGTCCTATCAATCATATCTACATCTGCCATTATAGGCACGTGTAAAATTAAGTCCCTAATTAACACACGGTAGATATTATTTCCACTAGGCGCTGCCGTGCCCTGGCACTCTGACTAAAGCATAATTTCAAGTCCCCCCTAGCTGGTCCCAACTCGAGTTTATATGGCAAACTACCCCAGTCAAGAACTATTTTCCTGGCTTTAGTCCAGTCAAAGTTGTCATCAATAGTTTAGATTCTCAAAACAAGCCAGCAAGTTTCTGTATACCCCCAACAACAGTTGCAAATAACCCCGTCAACTTCTCGATGTGCCGGAAACCAAGAATTGACAGATGCACTGTTTTCCTGTCTCTCGCTGCCAATTCCGGTTTGTCTCTGACTGTTGACAAACTGTCAATCTTCTGTTCAGTGGTGACAATCCCAGCAGCCATTTCCGTCTGATGTCCGGCAGTATAAGTGACAGACAGGGCTGTTCCATCTACTGCGCCGGGCAAGGCTATGTAATTCTAAATGTTTACAAACTGCCAACGCGGTGTATCCATTCCTTTTCACTCACCACCAAATGTGTATATGGGCTGACCTGATGTAACCTGTGCAGCTGTGTTTACTCTGTTAGTACGACTGTTGTGGGCCCAGAAAATATACGCCCAGCAAACGTCGGTAAATTTATCTGTTTAACTCATGGCAATCTCGCGACATAGGCCCCCTCTTAAGAGAGTAGTCCATCTCACTCTCCTCCACCATGAGTTAAATCCAGATAATTCATTCCTCTTCTTCAGGAGCTGGGTGTCTTGACAAGAAATCCGCTCCAACATTCTCCTTCCCAGGAATGTACTCTACTGTGAAATTATACGGTTGAAGTAACAACGACCACCGCATCAAACGTGCGTTGAGCTTCTGAGAAGTCGCCAGGAACATCAGGGGCTGATGATCCGACTGAACCCGAAACTTAACTCCATACAAATATGGCTGAAATTTTTGCACTGCCCATACGAGGGACAAGCATTCTCTCTCGACGGTTGAATAATTCCTCTCCGCCTGTAGAAGTTTCTTACTTGCGTATGCCACAGGTTTCAAAACCGAAGCATCGTCTTTTCCTTCCTGTAACAAAGCGGCTCCAATTCCAATCCCACTCGCATCCGTTCTCAACACAAATGGTTTGGAAAGGTCAGGGAGCTGTAATACAGGTTTGCTGACCAAGGCCTCCTTTAACTGACTATAGGCATTCTCACATTCTGGTGTCCAAATGATTTGATCCGGTAATCCCTTTTTCAAGGTTTCGGTCAACGGAGCTCCCAGGTCAGTGAAATGTGGGATAAATTTGTGGTAGAACCCACACAACGAGAGAAAAGATCGCACATCCTTCTTCGTTTTTGGCCTTGGTGCATTTCTGATTTTCTCCAGGTTCTTCTCTTCTGGAACAATGTGTCCTGGAGTGATGGTGTGACCTAGAAATTCCAGAGTCTGGTAACCAATCATGCACTTGGTTGGACGAGCAGTAAGCCCTGCTTCCTTGAGTCTATTAAACACTCTCTCCAAGGATTGTAAGTGGTCATCCAAGCTGTCACTGGAAATCAGAATATCATCCATGAATGAGATGATGGACGGATCCTGTAACGGATCTAGTAAAGTCCTCATCATGCGTGTAAACACACTAGGTGCATTGCTGAGTCCAAAGGGCATGACCTTGAATTCGTAGTGTCCACTGGGTGTACTGAAAGCTAACAGTGGTCGAATCTCCGGTTTGACTGGTATCTGATAGTACCCCCGACTCAGATCCACCTTTGAAAAGTACCGAGCCTTATGGAGCCTAGCGAATAGCTGAGTTGGATTCGGCAAAGGTTCCACCTGAAACTGTGTATGACTGTTCAGCAGTCGGTAATCTATACACAACCTGTGTTCTCCACTTGGTTTGCGTAACAAAACTACCCCCGCATTGTATGGGGATGTGGATGGTGCAATCACGTCATCCTCCAGCAGTTTTTTTATTTCCTCCTCCAGGGCCTTTTCTTTAGAGAATGGCACTGGGTAAACCTTTTGGCGAACAGGCTCCTGTGTGGTCAAAGTCATCTCGAACTCCACCAACCTCGTTCGTCCTGGTTTATCAGTCAGTATCTCCTTATGAGACTTGAGAACCTGGGTTATCCTTTCCCTCTCCTGTGAGGTCAGATCAGGGTTCACTTGCACATCCCTATAGGTTTCCTGGTGTACTAAGGGATATTCCCTGCCCTCGCTGGTTCCCACTTCTGTCTCCACTGCAACTGCCATTGCCATGAGGTGAGCTGCCTTGTCTCCGGGTCTCTCTTCGTATTTCCGCAAGAGATTGATATGGAAAATCTTCGACTTTCCCCGGATCCGGATTTGATAGTTGGTTCTGGATATTACCCTTTCCACGGGAAATGGTCCTTGCCAACCTATCTCCAGTTTGTTGTTTCCCGTTGGGAGTAGCAACAAGACTTTATCTCCCACCTCTAGAGATCTTTCTTTAGACCTACGGTTGTAGTAAGCCGCATGTCTTTTCCTGGCCTTTTTCAAGTTTTGATTTGCCAGAGTCCATCCCTTGTGGAGTTTTTCTTTCAGTTCCTCCACGTATTGATAGGATGAGATCACTTCTTCTGACGTCCCCTCTTCAGTCCAACTCCTCAACATGGCTTCCAACGGTCCTTTGATTGGACGACCAAACAGCAACGTAGCGGGTGGTAGTCCTGTTGAGCCATGAGGAACTTCCCGATAGGCAAAGAGTGCTGCTGGGATATATTCATCCCACCTATCAGGTTTTTCCTGCGCTAGTTTCCTGAGCATTGTCATCAACGTGCCGTTGAAACGCTCTACTTGTCCATTGGCTTGAGGGTGGTAAGGGCTGGTATGTATGTGGTTAGAGTGAAACACCCTAAATACCTCCTCCATGAGTTTTCCACAAAACTGAGATCCATTATCCGTCAGAATTTGATCCGGAAAGCCTAATCTGGTAAAGGCCTCCATCAGTGCGTCCGCCACTCTTTTCGAGTCAATCGTGGTCAACGGTATAGCCTCACCCCACATTGTACAGCAATCCACCATTGTGAGTATATACATGTTCCTCTTCCTAGTCCTGGGAAGTGGACCCACGATATCGATGGCTACCCTCTCGAAAGGAGAGTTCATGATGGGCATCTCACCCAACATCACCGGTGCTGTCCAGTGTTTCGGTGCCACCCTCTGGCACTCAGGGCATGACTTCACATACCGACGCACATCATCTGTCATTCCCGGCCAATAGTAGTGGCAGGAAATCCGCTGCATGGTGGCGGCAATACCCATGTGTCCACTAAAGGAGATGGTATGCCCCATATGAAGAATCTGGGACCGATGAGCTTTCGGGACGACCAACTGACCGTATAGGTTGTCTCCCCTTCCTGCTCTCCTGTAGAGTATCCTATTCTTCATGTAGTACTGCCCCCGTCCTGGTGGATCAGCACTTTTCTGCAGCTTTTTGTAGCAAGGACGTAAAGTATCATCCTCACTCTGGGCAGTTCGTAGCTCCCCCGGCATTGGGTTAGTCACAATTGCGTCTGCCTCTTCCGTTTTCGTCTGAGAGCGAGTCTGCATTGCTCCCATATGGATTGGCTCCCTGGGCATTCCCAGAAAGACATACCGGCAACCTAGGATGACTGGAAAAATGGGATCGGTCAATACAGCGGCCTTGATGGTGCCGGTGACGTACCTTGACCGAATCTCCACATTAGCAATGGGCAACTTCATGGTTACAGCACTCTTCTGTGCAGGCTGTATATCCAATGTTTCACCTGTGAATTGTTCTGGATGTACCAGATCCGCAGAAATCACGGCCTCCCCGTCCAGTCCTGTGTCGTATAAACACTCCACTTGACGACCGTTAACCTCTACCAATTCCACTACAGGTGGTTTTTCCTGGTCTGGAGTCTCTTCCTCGGCCTCGACCTGTTCGGTGGGCTCCACCTTAGGTTTCCCTGAGCACACGACGAATTGAGTGTCTCCTGACTTTCCCCTGCAGTCAATAGCATTGTGCGTGTTTGACTGACATTGGTTGCACCATTTCCCTGTCCTAGATTTTCTATTGTCGGACTTGAATGAGCTCTCCTGGTGGCGAGCTTCCTTGTTGACCTTGGCATTTTCCGTGACAACCTCCTTGGAAGTCACTTGACATGCTGCAAAGTGAGGGTTCTTAGCCTTCGATTTGCAGTCCCTCGTATTGTGAGAGGGTGACTTACAAATTGAACACCACTTCTCCGACCACGGTCGTTTAGGTGTAGAGCTTGAAGTGCTCTTGCTTCCCTCCTTCTTCTTCTCTGAACTATCCTCTGATTTTTGCACATAAGGTTCCCACTTTTTGGTTCCTGAGTTTTTGGCTTTCTTCTTGTCATGTTTCTCTTGACTTTTGGTGTTGGTGGAAAGGTTTTCCCCTGCCTCCCCATGTACCTCGACGAACCGTTCTGCTAATTTATTCACGAGGTCAATACGTTCCGCTCCTTGTTCTCCCAGGAACGTCCTGAGAGGTTTAGACATTTGCTTCTTCAGCTGGTCGACCACCATGAGCTCTTCCAGACTCTCATAGTCATGTGCGAACCCAGCCAAATCCATCCACTTATGGAGATAAGATTTAAGACGCAAACTGTAGGCGGCAAACAACTCTCCCGGTTCTCGTTTCGCTGCTCGAAATTTTTTCCGGTAGGTATGTGACGTAACCTCGAATCGTTTCAGCAGAGCCGTCTTTAACTCATCATAATTGTTCTCATGTCCTGGTGGCAGGCGAGTATAAACCTCGTATCCCGTCCCGCGTAATCCCTGGGATAGCTTAAGATTCCATTTGTTACGCTCCAGACCCATAGCAACTGACATAGCCTCGAAGCGTTGAAGGTATTGATCAATCTTCTCTTTGTCCTCCTCGTAGACCGCTAAAGGAAACTTCATAGCATGGTACCCATGTCCACCTACTGGTGTTGATCCTGGGATGGAGGAACCTCCAACTGCTCCCTCAGTTTCTCCATTAGATTGACTCTTCAACTCGAGTTCCCTCATCCGGTACTCGTGCTCCCTTTTCTGTGCTTCCTGTTCAGCTTCTAATTTCCTAGCTGCTTGCTCAGCTTCAAATTTCCTAGCTGCTTGCTCAGCTTCCAATTTCCTAGCTGCTTGCTCAGCTTCCATCCTTCTCAATTCCAGCTCGGCCTTTCGATCATCCCTTTCCGCTTGACGATACTCTCTCTCCACTTCCTGTATGTAATCCGTTAGAGAAGACCCAGCCAATCCCATTTCTTCCCCCCTTGCCTTTAATTCTAACGTGCTAAGTTTAGGGGTGGCCATTATACAGAGAGGTAAGCTAGCAGGTCTAGTACAATATAACTGCAAATTACTATACAGATATATGAACAAGTACTATAAATCTAGATATTACCACACACAGCACATTCACGCAGTGACAAGAGTAGAATCAGGACCACAGACCTATGCAGACGTGTGAAGTGTGAACAGGTAAGATATTAGTCCTAACCCCTATCCACATTCACTCTAGCTGGATTCTCCAAAATGATATCTCCCTCTTATAACTAAGGATCCCGTGTCAAAAGACCCCGTTGTCAGAAGATCCCACTGTCAAACGTTCCTGCTTGCAGGAGATCTCGCTGTCCAAGGATTCCGTTTACGGGAGATCCCGCTGTCCAAGGATTCCGTTTACGAGAGATCCCGCTGTCCAAGGATCACGTTTACGATAGATCCCACTGTCCAAATATCACGTTTACGAGCCCCCAATAATGTCGTGTCCTCCTTTAAAGTGTCGTCCCTGGAGTGAGGAGATCCGACACCCACATTATAATATTATTTTTTTTCCCCTCAATATTCTGGAGAATCCACCAGCTTCCGTCCAACACACTCCATCAGCCTATGGACACCTTTTCCTATCACTCTCACACTGTCGTACTATGCCCCCTTCTCATACTTCCCCAACGCAACATACTCAACAACTCTTGCTTCTAGAAATTAATAAAGAGTAATTTATTAAAATAAAAGTGTAACGTGTATGAGACGTGTATGCTGAAGAAAATGTGTGACGTGTTCTATAAAGTGTGTAGACTCTGTCTCTCAGACATCAACTCAGTCAGCTGATCACAGCAAAGATAGACCACAGCACGTTACGTCAGAACAAGTACGTCTCACCCGTTGCCGGAACCATCTTGCCGGATAATGCTTTGCCTCTGTAGACCTCTGGTAATCCAATTTCATGAACATCCGAAATAGACACCGGTGGTATTAAGAGTTAATCAGGGACCGGTTGCACTCTACACAATGTCCGTTCCTAATGTTCCTAAACAAACTGCACAAGTCCCTTTGCAGTGTGTACACAGTCATTAATGTTAATTGTTACTGTGATTGATCCTCACTCGTGTCTATCTAGCCTCACGTATAATGTCTTGTGTTCTATTACACGAGATTATATAACACTAGGTAACTATTAGACTGTTCTCATTTAGTTACTACTGTCTGATGCTGTGTGGTGCATCAGTAATCATCACTATCTTTGGTGAATCAACTTCCTTCTAGCGTAAGTTACGTTTCTGTATGCAACTTTATTGATTGTTGAACTGGTGTTCTTCAGAATGGGTTTTTTAATTCTTTCCCAAAACTTGTAGAGTTTCCTTGGATCTGGTAGGGAACCTTAAATGGCACTCCTGCAGTCCTATCAATCATATCTACATCTGCCATTATAGGCACGTGTAAAATTAAGTCCCTAATTAACACACGGTAGATATTATTTCCACTAGGCGCTGCCGTGCCCTGGCACTCTGACTAAAGCATAATTTCAAGTCCCCCCTAGCTGGTCCCAACTCGAGTTTATATGGCAAACTACCCCAGTCAAGAACTATTTTCCTGGCTTTAGTCCAGTCAAAGTTGTCATCAATAGTTTAGATTCTCAAAACAAGCCAGCAAGTTTCTGTATACCCCCAACAACAGTTGCAAATAACCCCGTCAACTTCTCGATGTGCCGGAAACCAAGAATTGACAGATGCACTGTTTTCCTGTCTCTCGCTGCCAATTCCGGTTTGTCTCTGACTGTTGACAAACTGTCAATCTTCTGTTCAGTGGTGACAATCCCAGCAGCCATTTCCGTCTGATGTCCGGCAGTATAAGTGACAGACAGGGCTGTTCCATCTACTGCGCCGGGCAAGGCTATGTAATTCTAAATGTTTACAAACTGCCAACGCGGTGTATCCATTCCTTTTCACTCACCACCAAATGTGTATATGGGCTGACCTGATGTAACCTGTGCAGCTGTGTTTACTCTGTTAGTACGACTGTTGTGGGCCCAGAAAATATACGCCCAGCAAACGTCGGTAAATTTATCTGTTTAACTCATGGCAATCTCGCGACATACAGTAACGCCGTGTCTGTAACAGACACGTGACTACAGTAACAACGTGGCTGTAACACACACGAGACTACAGTAATAACGTGTCTGTAACACAAACGCGACCACTGTAACATCATATCTTTACTGCAAACGTGATCACAGTAGCATCATGTCTTTACTACAAACCTGGCCACAGCAACACCATGTCTTTAATATAAACGTAACTACAGTAACAGCGCGATAGAGGAAAGCAGCAGGAGCGGATTCTTGACATTCATGGCATGGGCGATCATGCTTCTCCACAAACTGCGATCTGCGACGGCATGGATCAGTTCGTGTGTTGACTCCCTTCCCTGCCATGATACCAGACTGTCAAGAATCTTCTCCCGCTGTCATCCTCTATCTCTCTTTCCGCAAATATTACGGGTTGTCACATATGATATGGATATAAGTCAGTCTGTTGGGTATTGTTTGTAATATAAAAATATATTATATTTATAATTACAAATTATATTACATTTATATATAATGTCCATGCTGGACTCTAAAAGGAATAATGTCAAGGCCTGTGATAACTACACATAATTATATTTATAATTAAAATCATATTACATTTATTTGTAATGTCTATGTTGCAGACTGAATGGAATAATTCCAAGGCCTTGATAACTACACAAATATGCGTCTTGCGTTTGTAATTATTGTTCGTGTTATTTTCATAGTCTGCGTCTGATGCTCTAGATATTTGAAGTTCAAAACACTTTTGTTTGATTTTGTTCTGCGTCATGCAGGATCTTGGTATGCCAAAAATGAGGATATGAGAGGATTCATCTGTGATACAGATCATTCTTTGGTTGTTGCAAGAGTTAGACTGAGACCAAAGAGAATTTACACAGCTAAACACAAATCTAGCCCCAGGATTAATATTATTAACACTCATGATCCTGAAAAGTGCTTTCAGTTTCAACAGCAACTTGAAGATGCTTTCACTGATACACCAGAAAATTGTACAATAAATGAAAAGTGGGGTCAAATTAAGGAAACTCTTTATAAAACTGCCGTAGGGGTTTACGGCACTGTGGATCATAAGAGGCAGGACTGGTTTGCGGCCAACAGCGAGACTCTGCAGCCCTTGATTGATAAGAAGAAGAAAGCTCTCTTAAGAAACAAGGAAAGACCAACGCGTAACACTCTGAGTGAGCTAAGGCAAGCTAGGAAGGATGTGCAAAAGGCTGCCAGGCAGTGTGCAAATGATTATTGGATCAAGTTATGTGAGTCCATTCAAATCGCAAGTGATAAGGGAGACATAAGAAGCATGTATGAAGGAATAAAGAAAGCCTGTGGTCCAGTGATCAAAAGAAGTGCACCGCTGAAAACCTTGACTGGAGAAGTCATCACTGATAAGAAACAGCAGATGGACAGATGGGTAGAGCACTATTTGGAGCTTTACTCAAGTGAGACCAAACTAGCGGATGATGCCCTTAACGCCATAGAGGCTCTACCAACTCTTGACCACCTGGACACACTTCCCACCATAACAGAAGTTAAGTGTGCTATAAATGAACTTGCATCTGGCAAGGCTCCAGGTAAGGATGGGATTCCAATAGAGGTTATCAGGAGTGAGCAAGACATACTCACTGTACAGATCCACCAGCTAATAGAGCTATGCTGGCGTGAAGGACAAGTCCCACAGGATTTCAAAGATCAAACATCATAACGCTGTACAAGAACAAGGGTGATCGGAGCGACTGTAACAACTATAGGGGTATCTCACTTCTGTGTATTGTTGGAAAAGTATTTGCCAGAATTGTTCTGCGCAGACTTCAAGTCCTAGGAGATCAAGTCTACCCCGAATCACAGTGTGGCTTTCGACAGAACCGGTCTACACTGATATGATATTCTCATTGCGACAAATGCAAGAAAGATGCCGTGAACAGAATCAACCACTGTTTATTGCCTTCATCGACCTCACAAAGGCATTTGATTTGGTCAGTCGTGAGGGTCTGTTCAAGGCACTAAAGAAGATTGGCTGCCACCAACTCTTCTGTCCATTGTGGAATCGTTCCACACAGGCATGAAGGGTATAATCAAGTTTGATGGTGCAACTTCTGAAGAATTTGAAATCAAGAGTGGAGTTAAGCAAGGTTGTGTACTAGCTCCCACCCTCTTTGGAATATACTTTTCACTTCTACTGAAATATGCCTTTCGTGATCAGGATGGTGGTATATACATTCACTCACGCTCAGATGGCGGCCTCTACAATGCTCAGAGATTGAAGGCTAAGACCAAAATTAGGAGGGTACTGATCAGAGAGTTGCTTTTTGCAGATGATGCTGCAGTTACGACCCACTCTGAGGAAGAATTGCAATGTCTACTATCTGCATTCTCCAATGCTTGTTCTGAATTTGGTTTAACAATTAGCAAAAGAAGACACAGATTATGTCACAAGGTGCACATGGGGTACCATCAATCTTTATTGACGACGCTGAACTAGAGATAGTAGACCATTTTACATATCTAGGAACAGTGGTAAATAGCAAATTATCCCTAGATCAGGAAATCAACATCCGGATTGGTAAGGCAGCAACAACAATGAACAGGTTAAGAAAAAGAGTCTGGGAGAACAGGAAGCTTACTGCCAAAACAAAAGTCCTTGTCTATCAAGCCTTGTGTCCTTAGTACTCTTCTCTATGGGAGTGAAACCTGGACAACTTACTCACACCAAGAGAACAATTTAAACAGCTTTCATATGCGGTGTCTGCGAAGAATTCTTGGTATTAAGTGGCAAGACAAAAATCACAAATACTGAAGTATTGGAAAGATCAGGTTGTGTGACAGTTTATTCCATGCTCAGTCTTCGTAGACTTAGATGGATAGGACATCTTAGGAGGATGGATGATGGTAGAATACCAAAGGATATCTTTTTTGGATGAATTACAGATGGGTAAGAGATCTCAGGGTCGGCCTCTACTACGATACAAAGATGTGTGTAAGCGGGACATGATTGATACAGGCATTGATAATGCACATTGGGAGCAAGTCGCCGCTGAACGTGTTGCATGGAGGGCAAATATCAGAAATGGAATAAAGTCAAAGGAGAAAATTATTGCAGAAAAGTCACACACCAAGCGTTTGAGACGTAAGATGGTGCATGATGGTGGAAATGACCATGTGTTCACATGCACCCACTGTGAACGGACATTTACAGCGCAAATTGGCCTTATCAGTCACACTCGCTACCGCCATAGTTAAAAGTTATTATGCCTTTGTTAGAGCACAAACTATCGTCTGTCAAGACGGCAAGGTGCCAATGATGATTGAATGAATGAGAGGATTCATTGGGTCAAACCTGAGATCTCCACAACATGACCAATAAATATCTATCGCAACTTAGTGCACGCAGACCCAACAATTATGGTGTAGCACGCACGCACACACACACACGCGCGCGCGTGTGTGTGTGTGCGTGTGTGTGGGTGGGTGGGTGGATGTGTGTGTGTGTGGAGAGAGTTTGCTCCATATCAGTGATTGGTTTTAGGGCCGCTAATCCCGGCTGATATATGTGTGTGCTTCTGACTATGTGGTACTTGTAGCACTGACATGCTTCTGATAGTCTTCTCTATGCCAACGTTTAATGTGCTTGAGCCGTCATAAGAATCTAGTAGTATCAGTTTGTTGCCTCTGCTTCCCAAGACTATACGGCTCATTTTTGTTTTATATCGCTTATAATCATCACCATCCAGTGCCTTGCCGGCTGGCGTGTTCGATCTTGCTTCTCCACAAATTGCGATCTCCAATGGCATGGATCAGTTAGTGTGTTGAGTCCATTCCATGCCATGAAACAAGACTGTCAAGAATTTTCTAAAGCCGTCTTCCTCTATCTCTCGTTCCACAAATCTTTCCGGTTGTCAAAACATATTCCAGTGTTTGTCTTCTCCTAATGTGGCCACATAATTATGGCTGCTTCTTTCTGATGTTTGTGATAAGTTGTCTTTGCAACTTAACTTTCCTTAAAATGTCCAGATTGCTCACGTCCAATTAATTTTCAGCATTCTTCTATAAAACCACATCTCCAAGACCTCTCAGCCTCTCAGCAAGTATCACTATTATTTCTCCATCTTCACCTTTGATGCATGTTTTGTTTTTTGTTATTTAATTTGTTTCTTGTTTGTACAAGTACCATTACGTCATAACCCCTAACCCGTTCAAACCTCAGAAGAGAAGTTATATTAGGTTCCGTCCCTGGCTCAGATTAATAATCATGTGACTGAGTCAGCCACAAATAAGACATTTGAAGATGATTGTTGTCCAAAGAAATCTTGTTTGTAAATCTTCTTATATTTTCAAGCACTTCTTTTGCGTGTGTGTGTTTATTTTTTAACGTCCCTTTTGTTTTATTTTTACACCAAAACATCAGATTTTCAGTGGGTGCTTTCTCTTGGTCCAGTTCTTGTCCAATTCAGAGTTACATCATAAAGATTTTGCTATAGTCCATTTACTTTTGTCTGGCCCCAATATAAAATTCCATATCTCACTAACCATGCTGGGGTAAAATGATGAGATTTAACATATAACCTTATTCATGATGTCCACCCCACAAAAAATGTTTGTTCTGGAGATTGTACAGCAGATGTCAAAGTTTGTTATGTGCGGTATATAATTTACGGGACAGAGATGAAGTACACATTATTAGAAGTATTACGTCTTTACGAGGAAACATCAGCGTTCAATAGTAAATTTTCACGTTGTTCACGGGGATTGGCCTTATGAAAAGAGCCTTGAGAAGTGGAATGGGGAGTGTTCAGAGATGTCGTCAGTATCTTCAGAGGTGTCGTCATTAATGTGGGTCCTTTCATATAAGGACATTAGGCTTCAAGTTAGAAAGTACAAGGGAGGTATAAATATCATTTGCGAGCAACCGCATTTAGAAGCCATGAGAAGCAGATACCTACGTGAAATAAGGGAAATGCGCAAATAAAATTATGACATAGTTTATTTGGATGACACCTGGATCAACGCGCACACACAAGTGAAAAGGAATGACAATCATGTGGACGGAAAGATAACACGATATGTGCCCCAGTAGTAAAGGACAGCGTTTGGTTATAGTCCCATGCTGTAGTACTCCATAATGGTTACTACGGAATGCTGGACTCGTGTTCGTATCAAAGCATACGACAATAGGGATTATCATAATGAGATAAATGGCAATGTATTTAGCTATTGGCTCGAGAATACAGGCTTTCTATCCCTAGATAGAACGTCTTGTCTAATTATGGACAATGCATCATATCACAATGTAGTTGCACAAGAAGACAAAATACCTACGGCATCGAGCACAAAGGAAGCAATAAAGATATGGCTCCGAAGGGAAAGCATACCATTTCCAGAAAAGTTGTTTCAAGCTATACTGTTTGTCCCTTGTAAAACAGGCGCAAAAAAGCAAGAAATATCAAATCGACAAGTTGATAGAAGAGCATGGCATAAGTACTTGAGACTTCCGCCGTACCATTCCCATTTAAACCCTATAGAGTTTGTGGTGGTTAAAATTAAAGGACAGGTTGCAGATGACAATACTATATTTGTGCAGCTTTCCGCTGGGGGGAGAACACGATTCATGCACACATCGTGATTGTAACTGACTCAGAAAGCATGCTGAGGAGGTGAGGACAGGCAGGCTTCGTGCAGAGTGGCTTGCTTCGCTTCAGAGGTCACGGGTGGCAAGATCACCTGGATTTTTTCCCCGGGGGCATCCGGTTTTGGGGGGGGAAATAAACAGCAGTGGCGTGCAAAGGGGGTGCCGGGGGTACGACGGTCCCGGGCATCCACCGGGAGGGGGCATGCAATTAGGGAGATGGGGCAGCACAGTGCAGTGGGAGGGGGGAGGAATGAAATAGGGAAAGAACAATTTAGGGGCATCCAAAGAAGGGGTTTGGGCCCCCGGGGATCAAAGAACCTCTGCACCCCACTGATGAACAGGCAGACAGTTGGCTGGCTCGGCAAAAAATTGGTGGAGTATTGATGCATAGCAAGGATGACGTGGTTGCGGCCTTGTGGGAGCACGTATACACTTCGGAGGAGCAAATGGGTCACCTTGGGCTGGCAGAATGAGGCAGGGGGGTGAGGGGGGGGGGGGGATCTGGCCGACGCTCGACGCTCAGGGGGAAAAGGGGAGACGACATATAATCAGGTTTTTACTGGAACTATTGGGGTTGGGAAATCTTCGCTGGCTGTTGAGGATGGGGCCCAGCGCTTATGGAATGACCCGAATGCTGTGATGTCGGTCCCAAATCAATCAATCAATCAATCTATTCAATTGTCTGACATCAAGATACTAACCCAGACCGCGCTATTAAAATTGATAAAGTTGCTAGAAAAAAGTGAGGACCATGTTTGAAAGGGAAGATGACATTGGAGAAAGGATGGATTGAATTTTATGCAACCGATAGGTCATCAACCTACTGGAATCGTCCGACAGATTAAGGTCTGGGCAAAACGCAGACATTTAAACCACATGCACACCAACTGGGATATTTTGCTACAAATATTCAGAAGAATTGCAGGGCCCCAACCATTACAGCATCGGCATAAACAAAACAACTTGTTAATGGCAACAGTTTGTAATCCACAGTGATGAATTTTCAATTCCGTAAGCCCTCAACGGTGACAAACAACAGACATTGAAAAAACAAAACGTTCTAAATGCATTGAATACCAACCGAAGAGTAATATTGCGGTGGGAACTGACATATTGTGGCATAACAAGAAATGTGAGAAGAAACACGTTGTCAAATGAGGGGGCAACACACGAACATACGAATCATTCTATAAACTTCAATGAAAAGAGGACCAACATCTTGACCGTTAAGAAGGCAGCCCACTACAGAGACATTCACAGCTATATTTGTCGTGCAAAACGGGTAATCATGTTCCGTCTCAGCAGAGCAGACAATGCACCCACCCCCATACGAATCTGGATACGCCTTGTGTTGTCATCCGAACTGGCGGGGGCATTGGCATTACTGTTAAAACAAGTTGTTAGCGAGAAATCACTAGTTTTTCACAAATCATCAAAGAAATGTCGCCGCTTTCCATGATTAAGTTGCTTTTGGACCTATCAAAGACATATTCCTTGGGTGGGAGGTAAATATAAGACGGCAGGAAATATTTCATAACCATGCAATAGACAATTTTAAAAATAATTGATCGTGAATGACGGCATTCATTTCTTGACTTTTTATAAGAATTATCATGCAAAGAGTTAAGAAGAAAATACAACCTGAAATAGGAGAGGAACAATTGGGTTTGTAGAAGGCAAGGGTACAATAAATGCTGTGTACAATACTGAGAACAATAATGAACGTTCTATAGAAGTAAACAAGATCTACACCTCTGCTTATTGACTACACAAAGGCTTTCGATATAAAGATGAGACATGTCGACATGATAAGGATGCTTGAAGATCTACAAATTGATGGAAAAGACCTTAGACTTGTAAAAACGGTATATAGGAAACAGCAAGCTAGCCATAAGAATTGATAATGATGTAGCTCAATATCAGCCTATTAAGAGAGTGTGTGAGACAGGGATGGTAATGTTCCAGATCTTTTTTTCCCTCGTACAGTGAACATATTTTCAGAAATATAGAACATATGGAAGGATTCACGATACATCAATAACATTAGATACGCAGATGATACAGTCTTGATTGCAGACAATGAACAGGACCTGCAAAATTTAGTAGATCGGTTGTTGCACACAGTGAACCAATTGGGATTAGAAGTGAATTGTAAGAAGACACAGATTATGGTCATCACTAGGAAGGAAGAAATATCACAATGTAATATACAAGTAAATGGGAATATTCTTAAACAAGTGAATCGGTACAACTATCTTAGAACAGTCATAACATCTGATGGGAGATGCCTTGAAGAGATTAGAGTAAGAATTGCCATGGCGAAGGTACTCTTTTGCAAGATGAAAAACATACTGACCAATACAAAGATATCAACTGAAAGGAGAAAAAGAGTGTTGAAGTGCTACATAGAACCTATACTTTTATACTAGGATGTGAAGCTGGGACAATGAGCAGACAAGCTGAAAAAACATCTGATGGCTGTGGAAACTGTGGTTTCTGGGGAAAATGCAATGAATACCATGGACAGATAGAAAAACCAATGAACAAGTCCTTTTAAGAAACAAATGAAGATCGAAGCTGATTAGAGACATTAGACGTAGCCAGTCAAAATTTTTTTTGGGCATGTTTTGGAAGAAATGAATTGGAGAACTTGGGGACAACTGGGAAGATCGAAAGGGGAAAAGACAAGGGGAAGACCAAGAATGAAAAAAATGGATTTGGGTTTACCACATGGCATGGTCGAGACAGAAACACGGAGCTGGGTCCTCAAATCTGGTGATCGAGTGAGATGGGAGAATATGACCCCCCACGCTTTTCGGGATAGCACATAATGAATGAATGAATTTTAGCGGGAGTGTTTTTTGTCTGGGTCTTCAGACTTCGCTAATGATCTTCACCAATGATCTTGTTGCTAATCTACCACATGGAATTAAAAACGGCAATGACGCTGATGACCTGGTTTTTATGAGCACAAAAGAACATGCATCAGTGGCCACCAGATAGCCACAAAGAGCTTAGATACATTTGTTGCATTGGCAAATAAATGGTGTTTAGCATAAACACTGACAAGGCAGCACCACTCTATTTACCCTCTCTCCAAAAAAAACGGGGAACACCCAGTAAATGGAATACCCTTATAGAAGATAAAGAATCAACATACCTTGGAGTAACATTTGATGGCAGGCTGACATGGAGAAAGCACAACAACAAAGCAGTAACAAAAACCAGAAGGAAAATAGTCATCCTGAGAAAACTAATTGGGAAAGAAAAGGGGGGCCAGTGGAAAAAACCTAACACAATTTATCACAGAGCATACGACCACACCTGGGAAAACGGGTCAACTGCGTGGTGTTCAGCATCAAAAAATCCACTACAAGAGCTGGACAAGGTGCAAAATCAAGCACTTAGAGTCACCACAGAAGGAATGACATCAATCCCTATAGTGGAGATGGAGAAGAAGGAGAGGACACAAGCACTGATAGAGCGCAGAGATACGAAAAAGCTAGCACAAGCAAAAAAGTTCCTCAGCTTTCAGGCGACCCTATGAAGAACAGATTTAAAAACTTAGCTGTGGGGCGGTTGAAAAGAAGCATTTTATCCCCCAAAAGGGCCAAACGACTCTCAGAGAAGTCACCGATCTGCCCACAGTTGGTACCCCCCTGAAAACTAGACCAGAGCGAACTCCGTAAAAAGATGAACATAGACTATCACTACACATCCAGACAAAAGTGAGGGGAATATTTGACAAGGAAGAACAGAACAATGAACAGCGCAGAACGGGCACTCTCAGCATCCTTGATGAAGAATACCCACAGGACCTCTGGATCCGAGTCTACACAGATGGGTCAGCACAAATTGCTGTTCGAAAGGGAGGAGCGGGAGTGTACATAGAATGCACAAATAATACTAGGGACACTGTCAGAGTACCAATAGGAAGGTACTGCCATAACTATGATGCTGAAATTGAGGCAATCAAGATAGCAACAGAAAAATTCCCAAAATCCCAGCAATGATACATAACTTGTGGTGCTATTGGCAGATAGCAAAATCAGTACTCGGGGCGCTCCTGTCTGGGAAATTGCCCGTACTAAGGAAAATACTTTCTGAACTTAGCAGTCTGCATAAGGTCACCATACAATGGATACCATCCCACTGTGGAATACCTGGAAACGACAGAGCTGATCGATTGGCTAAGGAAGGAGCAAAGAAGAACAGCCTGATGTGCCCGTTACATACCACCAAAAGAAAAGAATGATAAAAACAGTTAGAAAGCCACCAAAACTTGCTCAAGACGACTACCATATTATGGACAGACCAGAACATGTCATTATTTTGAGCCTCAGAGCAGGACGCAATTGACTGCGCAAAAAATGCATACAAAATTCAAAATCGGTGAATCAGCCATGTGCACATGTGGATTGGGGTCGTAGCAGAAGAGCACATACTCCAAAACAGCCCAAAATACAACATGTCTAGGCAAACCCTTTTGGCCTAGAGAGAGGACACTGGAAGATAAACTATGCACCGCTGATTGAAAAAAAAAAAAGACAGTTAAATTTATACAAAGAAAAATTGCAGTTATAGACAATTCAAGCGAAAAGAAGAAGAAATAAGTATCATTTTGCAATGTGGCATCACAATACTATAGTTAGTTTCAATTTGTAGTCCCTGCCCAACATGGGTTTAACAAAGCTGCTGGCACAAATTCGACCCAAACCCGTTGTTTTTCTGTTTTTTCCCCCAAATAGTTTTTTACCTTTTTTTTTTTCAGGGCTTTTTTGTTTCCTTTTTAAACCCAAAAGGGTTTTTTTTTT
>JACEFZ010004626.1:0-24635 GCA_014155875.1 Cepaea nemoralis
TTTTTTGAAACATCTTTTTATTGGTCAGAATGTTTTTCATCTTGCTAAAGGCTACTTTCGCCATGCGATTCTTGTTCTAATCTCTTCAAGGCATCTCCCATCAAATGTTATGACTGTTCTGAGATAATTGTATCGATTCACTTGTAGAAGAATATTCCCATTTACTTGTATATTACATTGTGGTACTTCGTTCTTCCTAGTGACGACCATAACCTAAGTCTGTTTACAATTTAATTCCAACCCCAGCTGCTCACTGTGTACAACAACCGCGTCTACTAACTGTTGCAGATCCTGCGCATTGTCTGCAATCAATACTTTATCATCTTCATATCTAATGTTATTGATGTTTCGTCCTTCAAAGTTGATTCCATTTATGTCTTCTACATTTCTGAAAATATTTTCACTATACAGAGAAAACAGACCTGGAGACATTACACATCCCTGCCTAACCCCCCTCAAGCCATGCTGATATTGTCCCACTTCATTATCAATCCTTATGGCAGCTTGTTGTTTTCAATATATGTTTTTTTATAAGTCTAATACCTTTCCCATCAATTTGTAGATCTGCAAGCATATCCACCATGTTGACATGTCTAACTCTTTCAAAAGCTTTTGTGTAGTCAATAAAGCAAAGATGTATATCCTTGTTTACTTCTATAGCACGTTCAATAGCTGTTCGCAGCATATACACAGCATTTACTGTACCCTTTCCTTCTACAAACCCACATTGTTCTTCCCCTATTTCAGGTTGTAATTTCTTCCTCACTCTTTGCATGATAATTCGTAGCACAATCTTTGTGATGTAACTCATTATACTAATTGTTCTATGTTGATCACATTCCAAGGCTCCTTATTTCATTGGGATTGAAATAAATATAGAGTTACATAATTCAGAAGGTATCTCTCCAGTATCATATAATGTGTTCTGCAGTCTGGTGACTTGATCTAGTCCATATTCTTCTAAAGCTTTAATAATTTCTGTTGTGATGTTATCTGCGCCATTGGCCTTGCCAGCTTTCATATGCTTAAGAATATTTCGAACCTCCATCTTCAAAATTGGTGGTCCTTCATTAATAAATCTAATATCATACTGTTCCCCTCTGTTATCCTCATAAAGATTTTTCACATAATCTGTCCATACACGTATAATCTGATCTTTTTCTATTATGATTTTGCCATCTTTAGTTTTTAGACAGCCTGTTGATGTACTTGTTCTTTTTTTAGTAAATTCCTGAATTCTTTTGTGCATTAATTTGGTATTTTGACTGTTGTGTTGTTTTTCAATTTCTAAGCACTTTTCCTCAAGCCATGCTTCTTTTGCCTGTTTACATAATATTCTGACTTGTCTGTGGATGTCTTCATGTTTGGCAGAATTATTTTTTTTAAAGTCTTCTTATTTCCATTATTTGTAAAATTTATTCAGTCATCCATTTCTTATGACCCACCTTCTTTACTTTTGGCATATTTGATTTTGCAGCCACACTGATTGAATTCAACATTGCCCATTGATCATCCACATCCTGGAATAGGATCGCTAGATCAGACAATATATCAAATCTGTTCTGTACTTCTATGTTGAATCTGTTGTGTATTTCCTTATCATTACTCAATGTACACAAATCATATGTAGTGTTTCCTGTTATATACTTGACTTTCTTCAACTTTATCTTCAATGTTCATGTAAGTAATCTGTGGTCACTATAACAGTCAGCACTGGAAACTGTTTTTGCTATTGTTAACGTTTTTCTAAATCTTCTGCTAATTAGAATATAGTCAATCTGGTTTCTAATCCTGTTATCAGGACTCCTCCATGTCCATAATCTTCTATATGGAAATACATAAATGTATATATGTAAAAATATAGAAATGTAGATGTTTAGAAATGTAATTATGTAGAAATATAGAAATGTAGATGTGAATACATATAGACACTTAGATATGTAGACATGTAGATATGTAGAACTTTAAAATGAAAAATATGCAATATAGATGAGCAGATATAAAGAAACATAGATATTTAGAAATAAAGAAATGTAGATTTGTGGAAATATACTAATGTAAATTTGTCGAAATATAGAAATACAGATATGTAGAAATGTAGAAATACACAACGTAGATATGGAAAGCTATAGAAATATACATATATAGAAATGTAGAAATTGGGTAAAGAAAAGAACAAATGCATCAATACTTCAAGAGCTAAATATGGAAGAAGATTGGCTATTAAAACGATACAACAAAGAAAGTTGAAATAGTTTGGCCACTTGAAAGGTCATGAAAATTTGGAGCGAACAATAATGGAGGGGTATATGCCTGGGAAGAGAGGAAGAGGAAGGCCAAAGAGAAGATTGGTGCAGGATGAGGTGGATGATCTTCATATGGGTGTATCGGACGCGGGACATCTTGCTTGTCATCGAAAAGTTTTCCGGAAGATTGTTATGGGAGTAAGGTTTTGCAAAGGAAATGCTACTGTATGAATGAGACATGAAGATGTTGATAATTATTTCATTATTCGTATCCACATGGCGTCAAGTACGCATGTCTACCTTGTCTGCTATCCATCGGGACAGATGTCTTTGATGTACTCGACTCCCGCTGTGACTCCTGCAATGTTTGAACATTTGTTGCATAAATACATAAATTAGGAAGTTGCAATTAGTGTCTAAATGTATTGAAAGAGAATAAGACATACGGACAACTTATCACAATTATCAGCATGAGGCAGTCGATACTTACGGCTTTGGCCATATTATGAGATGAGAAAAAGTGAAACACATTGATAAAACTGGAAGAGAGTATAGAAAAACTATCAGAAGAAGACAACAATCCAGTTTTTGTGATAGTTCGTAAATAAATACACGTGTATTGTTGGGCGCTCATAGACATAGAAGAAAGACTTAGAGACTCAGGAAAACACTAGAAATACAAATTGAAAGCTTCAGTTACCGACCGGGTTTTAAGCGTGTGACCTCCAAGTTACGAGGGCACGTAGCTACAGGAACAAGTGTACTTCGACATATGACCAACTAGACACCCCTAGAAGGGTGTCCTCGTTTGCCAAGTCTATCACACACATGAACCCACAACTATGGAATACGGACACAATCGTATCTAACCATTGCGCCATGTGTTTCATAATTGTATATTAAACCACCATAGGTCAAATAACAAACATACAAACACATCGGATCGTAATGTTGTGTCCAGTATATCCACAAACATTGAAAGAAGAGAAATGATTGGTCGGTTCCAATGTTGTACACGTACTACACATTGATATCAATTGGGAACTTATTTGAGGCCACTATGACAGTTTATAAATAAACACACTCTTACACGGCCCGGTCGGTAACTATAGATTTCAGTTTTATTAGACACTAGCTGACCCGGCCCGGCTTCGCCCAGGCCCTGGAGGGGATCTATCTATCTATCAGTCTGTCTGTCTGCTTGTTTGTCTGTCTGTCTGGCTGACCCGGCCCGGCTTCACCCAGTCCCTGGTGGGGAGCATCTCATTTAATTCATATAAGTAGTCATATAAGCTCTCCCGTTCCCGACTATCTGTCTGTCTGTCTATCTGTCTGTCTGACCGGGCCCGGCTTCACCCAGTCCCTGGTGGGGAGCATCTCATTTAATTCATATACGTAGTCATATAAGCTCTTCCGTTCCCGACTATCTGTTTGTCTGTCTGTCTGTCTGTCCCGGCTTCACCCAGTCCCTGGTGGGGAGCATCTAATTTAATTCATATACGTAGTCATATAAGCTCTCCCGTTCCCGACTGTCTGTCTGTCTGTCTGACCCGGCCAGGCTTCACCCAGTCCCTGGTGGGGAGCATGTCATTTAATTCATATAAGTAGTCAAATAAGCTTCCGTTCCCGACTATCTGTCTATCTATCTGACCCGGCGTGGTTTCGCCCAGCTCCTGGCACACAGTAACTTAAATAAAAGAATGTCCTTCCACACACCATTCAATGAAAACTGTAGAAAAAGATGGGTTACAATGTTATGCATTATGCATTATTTTTATGCAAACTTTGAAAATGCCTTAAATATTATATCATTATTTATTATAACTTATATGCCTGAAGTCCCCCTGCAATATAGACATTATATAATGAAAATGGAAAAGTAAATGTTATTAAATAAGTCGAAGATTTTACATTAAGAAATTATTATAGTCGGTTGCACAGGAATGAAAGGAAGACGTGTAGAAAATTTCATCTCAATCGGATGTACCGTTATCGAACGCATCCAAGACCCACAAACCCACAAACAAACATACACTCTGTTTTATAGATATAGACAAGAAATCAATTTGGGAACCAGTTGAGGCCATTGAAACAGTTACATAAATAAACACACGTAATATTGTTTGGCGCTCACAGAAGGAGAAGAAACAGAAGAAAGAGAAGAAAGAAAGATATCATTTCTCTTCTTTACATGTGTGTTTATATACTGGACACAGCATTTACGGTCCGATGTGTGTGTTAGTCTTTAGTTAGTCTTTCCTCTTGAGCCTAAGGCGGCGCATAGGGCAGAAGTCCTGTCTCTCCATGCTTGGCGGTTCGCTGCTACCTGTTGTAGATCTGGATATTTACTTGGCCATTGAATGAGCCTTCTCTAATGATGGTTCTACGCAGGGTCTCTCTTGGTCTTCCCCGTTTTCTTTTCCCTACTGGTGACCATATGAGGGCTTGGTAGGGGAGTCTTGACTTGTCCATTCTGAGTACGTGGCCGATGTAGTTCCATCGGCGTCTTCTTATGAAATTGGATACTGTATCTTGCTTAGTCTCTTGTCTTATTTGCGAATTGGTTCTGAAGTCTGTCCAGTGGATGTTTAGAAGTCTTCTAAGACATTTGTTCTCAAAATTGTCTAATTTTTTATCTAAAGCTACCGTTGATTTCCAACTTTCACATCCATACGTTAACACTGGAATCACACAAGAGTTGAAGATTTTAAGTGTTGTGTGTTTGCTGAGTGTCTTTGACTTCCAGATGTTTGACAGTTTATTGAAGGCACTAGATGCCAGTGCGATTCTAGATAATATTTCTGGTGTTGAGTCCCCTGTAGATGTCATTTTGCTTCCTAGGTATGTGAAGCTGTTCACTTTTCAAGAACGTAGCTGTTCAATTTGGTGTCATCTGAACTGTTGGTAAGATCTTTGTTTTGTGGTGTTAATTTGGAGACCAATTTGTCCTGAAACATTTTGGAGGTGGTTTATTTACTCTTGGGCATCCGGGTGTGTTGAACTCAAAAGCACTATGTCGTCGGCAAAGTCCAGGTCTTCTAGAATTTTGTCAACCCAATGGATACCCATATTTGTGTTATTTGTGCATTTGCGCATGACCCAATCGATAGCTATTCCAAAAAGCATCGGTGATAAGACACAACCCTGTTTCACTCCTGTTTCAACTGAGAACCAGTCAGAGCTGCCTGTTTCTGTTCTTACGCAGCAACGTGTTTCTTTGTAGAAAGATTTTATGATGTTGGTATATTTGGTAGGAAAACCATAGATGTTAAGTAGATTCCAAAGTGAAGGACGGTGGATACTGTAGAAGGCTTTTTGAAAGTCGACAAAGTTGGTGATTAATTTCGACTGGAATTCTACGGAGTCTTCAATGATTATTCTGAGGGTGAAAATGTGGTCTATGCATGACCGTTTTGGTCTGAAGCCTGCTTGTTCTTCTCTGAGCCTTTCATCTATCGCCTTTTTCAATCTCTCAAGTAACATGCTACAAAAATGTTTTCCTGGTACTGACAATAGAGTGATACCTCGCCAATTATTGCAATCAGACATATCGCCCTTTTTGGGCAGTTTGAAAATTACACCATCTTTCCACTGTTGTGGTGGGGATTCGCTTTGCCAGATTTCATTGATCAGCTGTAACAAACGTAGTAAGGTGTTCTCATCTGCTGCTTTGAGCATTTCTCCTGAGATTTCATCTTCCCCAACAGCTTTGTTGTTCTTCAATTTTTTATGGCTGCTTTAATCTCTTCCATGGTGAATGACTCGCAGGAGGCATCTAGTGGGGGCATAGTAATTTCTCCATCCAGGTTCGGAACAGTGTCAGGCTGCGGTCTATTTAATATTTCTTTGAAATGTTCTGCCCATCGTTGCTTTTGAAGGTCATCGGATAACAATTGATTGCCTTGTTTGTCTTTGATGGGTATATTTGGTGTAGGTGAGTGATTGCATAGTTGCTTCATGATATGGAATACGGCTCTGTTGTTTCCAGTTCTGGCATCTGCTTCGGCTTCGGAGGCCAGGCTGTGAATAAAGTTCTGTTTGTCTTTTCGTGCGCTTGATTTCACCTCTTTATCCAACATAGAGTATTTTTGCTTATGGGTATCATATGTAGATGTGTCTTTTGCAGAAAGAAGTGTTAGTTTTGCTTGTTTTCTTTCTTGTATCTTCGTCCAGGTGTTATCGCTTAGCCACTTCTTCTTCTGTCTTTGTACGTAGCCGACTGTGTTTGTTGCAGCATTTAGCAGGGTATTTTTTAGGAAATTCCAATTTTCTTCAATGTTGTTTTTAATATTCGCATTGCTCGATATACTTTCTTTGTTAGCATAGCTGCTTCGTACCTCTGAATTGAATGCGAGTTGGTGTTCTTTAGTCAGTAGGGACTGTGAGGTTATTTTCTTATTCTGGGTAATCTGTGTAGAGTCTTGAGCTTTATTTTAGTTTGGCTATGCAGAGATTGTGATCACTGCCAGCATCTGCACCTCTGTAGGCTCTGACGTCTTGTACTAGTGAAAGGAATTTGGCATTAATGCAAAAATGGTCTATCTGATTTTTTGTGATGTTATCAGGCGAGTTCCACGTGACCTTGTGTATATCTTTGTGCGGAAATAAAGAGTTTGCTACTATCAGATTTGCTATTTCACAGAATTCTAGTAGTCTCTCTCCGTTTTGGTTCATATCTCCTTAGCCGTGAATTCCCATATATCTCTCAACACCCTTATTGTCAGACCCTATCTTGGCATTGAAATCACCCATTACAACAACAATGTCGTGCTTGGGAGATGAGTTGATGGTACCAATTAGTTGTTCATAGAAATTATCTTTGTTGATGTCTGTATCGTCGTTGGTAGGTGCGTAGCACTGTATGATTGTTAGTTTGAAATATTTCGTTTGGCAACGCGCTGTTATGATTCTATAATTTACTGGTTCCCAGCTGATCAGTGATCTTTCTACATTTTTTGACATGATGATAGCGACTCCGTTCGAATGATGGTTGTCGGTTCTTCCTGAATAAATTATGTGTCTTTGTTCACAGTTGAGAAATGTCTTACCTGAGTCAGTCCATCTGCACTCGCTAACCCCAAGAATTTCTAGGTTGTATTCATTCATAACATTACACACCTGGGTCATTTTCCCCTTCTGGTACATAGTTCTGACATTCCAATAACCAATCTTGAAAGTATCCTTGGAGTTTAACATATTTGAGCGGCACATTATAACATTTACTGATCTTGAAGCAACGGGAAATGATTAGTCGGATCGTCGATAGAAGGAAACACGTCGAGAATGTCCCGGTCCGGTTGTAGCCGTTCATAACACAACACACACTTCACTACCCACGTGGGTTGGATTTTAACGTTCCAATAGCCAATATGAAATATCCCTGGAATTCAACAAATTTCAACTAAGCAACATAACATTTAGAGCCAGAAATCTGGTTCTGAAACAACGGGAAGTTTTACGATGGTGGTTTGTCGGACCGCCGATCAACCGTTTTAAGCCGAGCTAGAAAGAAACACGTCTCGCCATCTTGACCTAGAACCGGAAACCCGGATGTGTGTGTGTTATTTTGTTATGTTTGTTTATGTATGTTTGTTATTTGACCTATATTAGTTTACTATAAATTATAAGACCTATGGTGCTATCTCAATGGTTTGATACGAATTCTGTCCGTATTCCATAGTTGTAGGTTTCATGTGTATGATAGACATGACTAATGAAGACACTTATTTTGGAGTGTCTAATTGGTCATGCGTCGAAGTAAACTTGTTCCTGCAGCGAGGTGCAGACGCCATTTGGAGGTGATAGGTTTGAAATATAGCTTTCAAATTTTATGTTGTCTAGTTCGTCCTCTAGTCTCTACTTCTTTCTTCTCCTTCTGTGAGCGCCAAACAATGCTACGTCAGTTTTATTAGGGACTTTCATTTGAAAGCCGGTCCAATGGCTTTTATTACAAAAGCATGAAAGAAACATTAACAGGTGTGGTAGAAATAAGCAAATCATTCATTTTGAATGAATTATGCACCATGGGTTGGTCAGAAGAACTCGCCGTAGGCATTCAGGCAAGCATTCCATTGCTTAGGTAGGCGGCGAATGCCGTCCGCAAAAAAGGATTGTGATTGCTCACTAAACCAAGTGTTTGTCGCGTTCATTACGTCTGCACATTTGGGAAATCATTGCCCCTTGAGAGCTTTGTTAGAGGTCCGAACAAATGAAAATCCCATGGTGACAATTCAGGACTATAGGCTGGATGTTGCAGAATTTCCCACTTCTTCCTTGATAATGCTTCCTGCACAATCTTTGCGACATGCGGACGAGCATTATCGTGCAACAAAATCACGCCGCGAGAAAGTATGCCGGGTCATTTATTCTTGATGGCTTTTTGCAGCTTGTCTAGTGTTTGCAAGTAGTGGGTAGAGTTGATGTTGACACCAGGTTCTGTAACGACGGCCAACAAAAGCCCTTAATGGTAAAAAAAATGCGCTCAGCATAACCTTACCAGCGGAAACCTATCACATCTACATTATGCTTTCTCATTTGATTGTGTGCCATGGTTGGTCCAAACCTACTTTTTTGTTCGGCGTTGAATAAGTTAATATCTAAACGTTAAAATGTACCAAAGAATTCCAAGTCAACCAACCACATCCTACTCATCATCATCATCATCGAGTGCCCTGCCAGCTGGCGTAGGCGTTCATGGCTCTCCACAGATCTCGGTCTTTGGTTTTCTGGATCAACTCTGCTGCTGATATTCCTCCGTGCCACCGTCTCAATCCACCCAGCATCATTTCTCTTTGTCCGCCTCTGCCTCTATTCCCCTCGATCTTTCCAGTTGTCACGATGTTCTCCAATGCCTCTCTTCTCATTACATGACCAAAGAAAGCTGTATGTCTCTTTCTTATTGGTGTATATAATGTTCTAATTTCATTAGATTGTTTCAGGCAGTCGTCGTTAGTTACTCTGGCAGTCCAATGAATTCTCAACATTCGTCTCAGACACCACATCTCTGTTGCTTCTAATTTCTTCTTAATTTGTTCATTTACATTCCAAGATTCACTGCCATACAGCATTTCAGCACTCTCTTTCTTACACTCAGTGATAGTGACCTATTGCACAAGATACTCTTCATTTTCTAAAGTGCAGCCTTTGCCTGCCCTATTGTGCTCTTAATCTCTGTTGTAAATCTTCCATCTGATGTTATAAATGTCCTTGGTATCTAAAATTATCCACTTGGTTAAGAATATTTCCTTCTATTTATATGTCACATTTTGGTGTCACCATTTTTTTTAATATCACCATTGTTACTGTTTTCTTGATATTCAAGGAGGGTCCGTTCCTTGCACTCTCTGTTACTAAAATGTCCAACAATTGTTGTAGGAGTTGTAAGGGACGTTGTAACTACTTAGTATTTAAGGATCTGAATCCTTTGTGGTGACGTCATTCTTTACTATACGAAAGGTGTACCTCCATATTGATGACGTCACCAAACCGGATCCTTTTCGGACCACATTTTTTTCAAAAATTAGCGGGTATTTTCTTGGGTCTGGTTGTCACTCTCGGTTGTCGTGATGACTACTTCCGGTCCCAAGGCGGCCGGGCGCGACCAGGTACGTCCGCCGGCCGCCTCCGCTTCCCCCGATCGCTTCCGAAACCATTCAAAGACGGCGAGGTAAGCCCCGGGCATGTGGGATACTTATATAGATAAGTAGACCAACTAATCGCCAGGTACCTGGGTTCGAGTCACAGTGTGTGCGTGCGTGTGTGTGTGTGTGTGTGTGTGTGTGTGTGTGTGTGTGTGTGTGTGTGTGTGTGTGTGTGTGGTGCGGTCACGTTGTGTGATCGAACCCCAGTCATATTGATATCGACCCCCTTCGATGAGGAGACCGAAGTCAATATGACAGAAAATTGATTTATTCCATCTCTCGAGTTACCCAGAGTATCCATAGTTGGATTGCATTAATAGACTTTTGCACGGCTCAGCATGATAGCTAAGTCGACAGAAGTCACGACCCATGTATCAACATTAAGCGCTTGGTGAAAATCTGGTTTTAAAAACAATACTAGATAACCATAGAATAATATAACAAATTAACCCTAAAACATAACTATACTCCAACATTTTCTTGTATGGTTAGTGGAGAATAGTTACGTCAATAAAAAAAAACTACGATTCTCAATTAATAGCAACGATACCTTACCAAGATAATTATAAAAATATGTAATATAAACCCCACAAAAAACGTCCCTTTTTACACACATAAATATAAGTAACCATGGGAGACAAATACGGTCCCTTGGCTCAACCAGAATTGTCGACCCCTTTTGCAAACTAAGCTCCGCTTGAACGCACAGGTAAATACTGCCCACCGACCGTCATACGAGATTATCTGATAGTGGTCAGCCAGAACGCCTAGGTCATTTTTCAATTAACGTCAACGGACTTATATGCTTATCACAGAAAGAGATCAGACGACGTGATACAACCAGGGCTGTGAAGGGAATATTTGCACAGAAAAAAATAAGCTATTCTAAAATATAGCTATACGAAGCCGTTACACAAAGTGTATGTGTGCGCGCATGTAGGCGTGTGTGCGTGTGTGTATGTACATGTGTGTGTGTGTGTGTAAGCTATCTATTACAGGACGTCGCAGTCAACCTCAACATTGTTTGGTTGTGCGTGTGCCATCAGGACAACCGTGTATGTGTATGTGTGCGCGCAGGTAAGCGTGTGTGCGTGCGTGGGTGTACTGCCGAGTGTGTTTGTGTGTGCTATCAATTACAGGACATCGCAGTCAACCTCAACATTCTATGGATTGTCAGCCGTCCTGGGGCAAGTTTGCGATTCTCATTTTGAATGAACGACAACCATGTCATGTGCATGTGAATAGAGTGTATCAACAGATAGTTGTCTATCTATTACAGGACATTGCAGTCAGGCCCAACCTTGTTTATGCAATGCATTTACAGAACGTTGCAGACAGCCCCAACATTGATTGGTTGCTGGTGTACCACCATGACATCCGTGTGTGTATGTGTGCGTGCATGTAGGAGTGTGTGCGTATGTGTGCGCCCATGTAGGCTTGTTGGCGTGCGTGGGTGTGCTATCAATTGCAGGACATTGCAGTCACCCTCAACATTCTATGGATTGTCAGCCATCCTGGGGCAAGGTTGCGCTTCTCATTTTGAAAGAACGACAACCATGTCATGTGCGAGTGAAGAGGGTTATCAACAGCTAGTTGTCTATCTATTACAGGACATCGCAGTCAGCCCCAACATTGTTTATGCAATGCATTTACATGACGCTGCAGACAGCCCCAACATTGATTGGTTGATCGTGTACCACCATGACATCCATGTGTGTGTATGTGTACGCGCATGTAGTCGTGTGTACATACGTGGGTGTACTGCCGAGTGTATGCGTATGCGTGCGCGCGCGCGCGTGTGCGCTGTCTATTACAGCACGTTGCAGTCACCCCTACCATTCCGTGGAGTGTCGTGTTTACTGGGTAAGATTGCTGTTGTCTTTTTGAACGGCTGAATTTCTTTTACAGATGACAGTCAAGTTTTAATGCATTGCCTTTACGGGACATCACAGTCAACCCCAACATTCATGCTTCCTGGGCAAGGTTGTCGTTGTCTTTCTGAACGGTTGAATTTCTTTTACATATTGCAGTCAAGCTAGCGACTACATGCTAACTAGCTAAAACCGATAAAAATGACGTCACAGCAGGGTATAGCTGTAATGTTACAGCTAGAACACGTTTATAAGAAGGATACTACACTATGTCGTGGTGATAGACCACGCCCATAGCTTGTGAACACATTAAGGTCAGACATGTCTAGACAATATTCACCTCAGTCAGGAGTCTTCAAAAGCAGATATCGTGTATATAACAACCACCATTCGCCGTCTGGATGTCCCGGTCTCAGTGAACACCATGCAAGTCACAATGTGCCAAGTCTCTAATAGTAAGACGGCTTTTTTTTATAAATCTTTCACATTTTCGTTGTGGTTCTCCAAGTAGGCATACAGTTATCCTAACAATACTAGTATAATAAAGAGATATATGGTGCGATTCACATATAACTGGAGTATGTGCTCTGCTGGCTGCGACACCAATCAACACGTGCACATGGCTGATCCAGCAAGCCTGCATACAGAAAGCAGTGTCCTTAGTGCCGACAATGTCCCAAAAGGAGCGCCTCGAGCACTGATTTTTGCATTTGCCAATAGCACCTAATGATACCACCGAGACACGAGTGTAATGACCCAGTGGGTCAAAAACAGTGGTAATGGAAGAAACCAACGTGGAAACTAATACACAAAATAACCCACAGGGGGAAAGAAATTCGTTCTGGTCCATGTGTGGTCGGCGAGTACCGCGACTAGAGATTGTCTTCTTCTGTCAACTGGTCGTTATATACACAGCCATTAGCGTATCACTATTTAACCTGTCTCGAGCCTGCGTCGACGGGGTCGAGGGCAAGTTGTGGATCGCTCTTCTAAGCAGTTGTCTGGGTTACATGCTACCAAACCCTAAAATATGAGCTTCTACCTGACATTACCGAGTAATGCTGCACCGAACATATTTCCCAAGAACTCACCAGGTCACTATTTCGTCAAGTTACCGCAGACTATAGAGGTGAGTCAATATTTTGAAGTGGGTGTGGCCGAAATTCAATTCCACAACTACTACTGCAATGTGCTAGAGAATGAAGTATGGCTAAGATACATCCCACCCAATGGTAGAGTGATAAGAAAATTGTGTCCTTCAGGCCTGTACAGTTCATCACACGCGTTTAAATCTGCACTGAATCGCCTAATGAAAGATCGGAAGGTGGACGATCAACTGTGTGTTCTATTCCATTTCGACAATTCATCAAAGAAAGTCAGTGAGAATACTCGAACCCGGGGCCACTATTACATTTAGTGAGAAGTTACAAGAGATACTAGATACAATTGAAGGTGAAGGGGCGATAGACCTGAATAACGACCTACAAAATGTCTATGTATACTGCGATCTCATTGCGGCGAGACCAGTTGGAGACGCCATGGTCCCACTACTAAGGACGGTTCCTATCATGAAACAGCGATCGAGCTCAGTGTTTCTCGCCTACGACAAACCTCACTACATACCGCTGAATCGTTATTCCTTCGACACGGTGGAAATACTTCTAACCACTGATACAGGCACAAAGGTCGCATTAACTACCGGGACTTCAGTGCTGACGTTACATTTTCGAGTTCGGAAGAGATCAGACCTAGAATAATGGTGAAATACGGGGCGGTACATCGAATCCCCAGACTGTCCGAAGACATGATGTGCCCTACACTCAGATGATTGATGCCTAAGGTATCTACAAGACTCAGATATCAGCGCACTAAGCAGGAGACCAGTTTTATGATTACATGCTAAGTGACATGCACATACCAGGCTACCAACCGAAAAAACCAACCTACTCAGACAGTGGCGTGTAGAAATCCAGAAACAACATACAATGTTGTGATGATACTATGTATACCACCGCATATCACATCATCCATTTCGTTTACTGACATGCATTTTTATTCTTGAACAATGTACTAAAATACTGTAAAATGTACTTGAAATACTGTAAAATAAACAGGTATATATTAAAATTACCTCTTGGTTGTTGAATTTTTGTTAGTGTTTATGGTGTATATAGTTGTCATGTGATGAGAGAATGATACATATTGGTGACAAAATCAAGAAATATTTCAACAAAACTAAGGAAACGGGTTAACCAAAGTAGAAAAAACTGTCGACCATAGTCTGAAATAGCTCAACCAAAATTATGAAAAGTAGGAAACTTTGCAAAACGTAAGAAAATATGTTACCCAAAAGGGAAAAATGTTGGCCACATTTCAATCAAATTTATGAAAAGTAGGAAAACTTGTTAACCAAATGGCAAAAATCTGGGTCAAATAAGAAAATTTGTTAACCAAATGTGAAAACGTTAGCCGAATTTCAAACCAAACTTATAAAATTCTCAGGCAATAATATGAAAAGTAGAAAATTTGTTAACCAAACGTGAAAAGTTTGGCCAACTTTCACCCAAACTTATGAAAAGTGGGAAATATTGTCGTCCAGATGTGAAAAGTTTGACCAAATTTCACCCAACCTTATGAAAATTATGAAACTTTGTTAACCAAACGGGAAAATTCTTGGCCAAGTAAGACAATGTGTTAACCAAATGTGAAACGTTTAGCCAAATTTCAAACCAAACTTATACAAATCTCCGTCAAACATATGAAAATTGGGAAAATGTGTTGTCCAGATGTGAAAAGTTTGACCAAATCTCACACAAACTTATGAAAAGTAGGAAACTTTGTTAAACAAATGGCTGAAAGTTTTGGCTAAAGTTCATTGAAACTTATAAAAAGTAGGAAACTTTGTTAACCAAATGTGAAAATTTTTGGACAAGTTAAGAAATATTTCATCCAAAACTTATAATCCCCTATGCAAACAACAGCTATATTTCAGAAAATTAAATGTGTCGTATGTAATAAGTCACTGTGGTTGAATGAAACAATAAAATTTCAACAATAAAATTGTACAACAAATTAACAACTAAATTTCTCTTTATGTTTCCGAATTGTATGTTTCATGTAGAAATTTAATTGTTAATTTGTTGTACAATTTTATTGTTGAAATTTTATTTTGTTCCTTCAATTATAGTGACTTATTACATAAGATACGTTTAATTTTCTGAAATACAGCTGTTGTTTGCATAGGGGACAGTGTCACAAAAATAAAACACCGCGTTTAACCAGTCGATTACTATAGCGACTTTCTGATTAACCGGCCTATCTGCAAAGCCAAAACTATTTTAACTAACAGAAAAAACAAACTGGATGTCAAAATCCCCAGGACGGTCAAAAGTTGCAGCTGCACATGTTTACATCTGGTCGGCAATAGGAACATCCGGTAGTGAGTGAGATGAGTCCATACATCGCTTTGACAGTTCATAAACAGGTTGGATTGAAAGCGGAAGTACTCAGCTCGGAAGAAAACAGTCTGTCTGTCATTTAGAGTTTCCGGACATCAAGAAGATTGGCGGTTTGTTGTGGAAACCCGTTGTTGGGAGCACACAGGAACTCGCTAGCTAGTTGTGGGAGTCAAAACAAGTGATGACAACTCTGACAGTGACTAAGCCAGGGAGGATAGATTCTTGACAATGGATGATTGCCCAAATAACACCTGTGTGGACATAATGAATACCGTCACGTGACCAATTTTAGGTTTTGCCATAAACCATGATTGGGAGAAACAGTGTTGACCAAAACCGTGGATTATGATGGACGTAGTTTGTGGGAGAGCTCTACAGTGATAGATTAATTTAATATTAACTAGCATGTGTCGTTATGGCAAAAGTGTAGCAGCCATTCCCGGAATGAGGCGGTTTTGCATAAGGTAGTCAATATAGTCTATTTAGGCCTAATTAATATAGGCAGTAGTCTTGTTAAAACTAGAGTGTGATGATTAGCACTGTTAGTTGAAAACTAGTTAGAGTAGTGAAGTGATAATTGGCTCTGCTAGGATGAATAGGATAGAGGGGTGACAATTGGAGAGATTTTAGACGGGGAAAGTGTCCAATGGGGGGGGGATCTTTCAATGGTTTGCCCACTGAAGTTGTGCACTCTGTTTATGGGTCTTTCCTTGTCATCGCCTGATTCGGACGTAGGTGAGGAGCTAATATGCTCTATGACAGAGTTTAGTTAGCTATAAAATAACTGAGCAAGGCAATAGGCTTACACTCAGCCGGTAGGATTCAGTGACTAGTACTATCACAAGATGTGTTGTTTCTCTCACAGGTTCCATACCAGCTACGAGGAAGTTCAACACTGGGTTTGATGAAGTGCAACGTCAATTAGACATAACACCTAGTTGGACACAAAAATGTTTCTTACAAAAAAGGAATAACGTCCGAGAAGAAAGATGGTTCACCTAAGATGGGTGATGATTGTTAATGCATCACACAGCATAAGAACATTGGTACCTAAACAAGAACATCAATATAATAGTCACATGGTGGGATATATTCTAGTGAAATAGTTCAAAAGACATGATACCTGAACCTAGATAGACACTAGTTAGGTTCAAGTATATTAACAATAACAGTGATACCTAAATACTCACTACAAAGGATTTGTGCGTTCTTTAAGAACGATAGGAAATTATGTGCATTGGGCAACCGGTCCATGATCAGCTGTAATTTACAAACAGTATCTATTTCGGATGATCAGGAAGATGGATTACCAGGTAGCTACAGATGACAGTCGGTGTCCGGCAGGAGAGATACAGTACCGGGTGAGGTGGACTTGTTCTGACTTAACGTGCTGTGGTGTGTCCTTGCAAGGATGAACTGACTATGCTATTATCTGAGAGTCCGATCCTACACACATTATGGAACACATCACACATTTTCTTCGCATACACGTCTCTCGTACATTACACTTTTCTTTTAATAAATTAATCTTTATTAATTTTTAGAAGCAAGAGTTGTTGAATATGTTGCGTTGGGGAAGTATGAGAGGGGGTATAGTACGACAGTGACAGAGTGATAGGAAAAGGTGTCCATGGGCTGATGGCGTGTGTTGGACGGAAGCTGGTGGATTATCCAGGATATTGATAGGAAAAAAATTATAATGTGGGTGTTGACTCTCCTCACTCCAGGGACGACACTTTAAAGGAGGACACGACATTATTGGGCGCTCGTAAACGGGATCTTTGGACAGCGGGATCTCTCGTAAACGGGATCTTTTGACAGCGGGATCTCTCGTAAATGTGATCTTTGGACAGCGGGATCTCTCGGAAACGTGATCCTTGGACAGTGGGATCCTCTGACAACGGGGTCTTTTGACACGGGATCCTTAGTTATAAAAGGGAGATATCATATTGGAGAATCCAGCTAGAGTGAATGTGGATAGGGGTTAGGACAAATATCTTACCTGTTCACACTTCACACGTCTGCATAGGTCTGTGGTCCTGATTCTACTCTTGTCACTGAGCGAATGTGCTGTGTGTGGTAATATCTAGATTTATAGTACTTGGTCATATATCTGTATATTAATTTGCAGTTATATTACTCAACCTGCTAGCTTACCTCTCTGTAAAGGCCACTCCTAAACTAACCACTGCAGAATTAAAGGCAAAGGGGGAAGAAATGGCATTGTCGGGTTCTGCTCTAACGGATTACATACAGGAAGTTGAGAGAGAGTATCGTCAAGCAGAAAGGGAAGATCGAAAGGCTGAGTTGGAATTGAGAAGGATGGAGTTGGAACAAGATGCTAGGAGACTTGAAGCAGAGCAGGCTGCTAGGAAACTTGAAGCTGAGCAGGCTGCTAGGAAACTTGAAGCTGAACAGGCTGCTAAGAAATTAGAAGCTGAACGGAAAGCACAGAAAAGGGAGCACGAGTACCGGATGCGGGAACTCGAGCTCAAGAGTCAATCTAATGCAGAAACTGAAGGAGCAGTTGGAGGTTCCTCCGTCCCAGGCTCAACCCCAGCAGGTGGACCTAGTTACCATGCTATGAAGTTCCCTCTAGCGGTCTACGAGGAGGACAAAGAGAAGATTGACCAGTACCTTCAACGCTTCGAGGCCATGTCTGTTGCTATGGGTCTGGACCGTGACAAATGGTGTCTTAAGCTATCCCAGGGATTACGCGGGACCGGCTACGAGGTTTATTCTCGCCTGCCACCAGGAGATGAGAACAATTATGACGAGTTAAAGACGGCTCTGCTGAAACGATTCGAGGTTACGTCACATACCTACCGGAAAAAATTTCGAGCAGCGAAACGAGAACCGGGGGAGTTGTTTGCCGCCTACAGTTTGCGTCTAAGATCTTATCTCCATAAGTGGATGGATTTGTCTGGGTTCGGACATGACTATGAGAGTCTGGAAGAGCTCATGGTGGTCGACCAGTTAAAGAAGCAAATGTCTAAACCTCTCAGGACGTTCCTGGGAGAACAAGGAGCGGAACGTATTGACCTCGTGACAAAATTAGCAGAACGGTTCGTCGAGGTACATGGGGAGGCAGGGGAAAACCTTTCCACCAACTCCAAAAGTCAAGAGAAACATGATAAGAAGAAAGCCAAAAACTCAGGAACCAAAAAGTGGGAACCTTATGTGCAAAAATCAGAGGATAGTTCAGAGAAGAAGAAGGAGGGAAGCAAGAGCACTTCAAGCTCTACACCAAAACGACCGTGGTCGGAGAAGTGGTGTTCAATGTGTAAGTCACCCTCTCACAATACGAGGGAATGCAAATCGAAGGCTAAGAACCCTCACTTCGCAGCATGTCAAGTGACTTCCAAGGAGGTTGTCACGGAAAATGCCAAGGTCAACAAGGAAGCTCACCACCAGGAGAGCTCACACAAGTCCGGCAATAGAAAATCTAGGACAGGGAAATGTTGCAACCAATGCAAGTCAAACACGCACAATGCTATTGATTGCAAGGGAAAGTCAGGAGACTCTAAATTCGTCGTGTGACCTGGGAAACCTAAGGTGGAGCCCGCCGAACAGGTCGAGGCCGAGGAAGAGACTCCAGACCAGGAAAAACCACCTGTAGTGGAATTGGTAGAGGTTAACGGTCGTCAAGTGGAGTGTTTGTACGACACAGGACTGGACGGGGAGGCCGTGATTTCTGCGGATCTGGTACATCCAGATTAATTCACAGGTGAGACCATGGAGATACAGCCTGCACAGAAGAGTGCTGTGGCCATGAAGTTGCCTATTGCTAATGTGGAGATTCGGTCAAGGTATGCCATCGGCACCATCAAGGCCGCTGTATTGACCGATCCCATTTTTCCAGTAATCCTCGGTTGCCGGTATGTCTTTATGGGAATGCCCAGGGAGCCAATCCATATGGGAGCAATACAGACTCGCTCTCAGACGAGAACGGAAGAGGCAGAAGCAATTGTTACTAACCCAATGCCGGGGGAGCTACGAACTGCCCAGAGTGAGGATGCTACTTTACGTCCTTGCTACAAAAAGCTGCAGAAAAGTGCTGATCCACCAGGTCGGGGACAGTACTACATGAAGAACAGGATACTCTACAGGAGAGCAGGAAGGGGAGACAACCTATACGGTCAGTTGGTCGTCCCGAAAGCTCACCGGTCCCAGATTCTTCATATGGGGCATACCATCTCCTTTAGTGGACATATGGGTATTGCTGCCACCATGCAGCGGATTTCCTGCCACTACTATTGGCCGGGAATGACAGATGATGTGCGTCGGTATGTGAAGTCATGCCCTGAGTGCCAGAGGGTGGCACCGAAACACTGGACAGCACCGGTGGTGTTGGGTGAGATGCCGATCATGAACTCTCCTTTCGAGAGGGTAGCCATCGATATCGTGGGTCCACTTCCCAGGACTAGGAAGAGGAACATGTATATACTCACAATGGTGGATTGCTGTACAATGTGGGGTGAAGCCATACCGTTGACCACGATTGACTCGAAACGAGTGGCGGACGCACTGATGGAGGCCTTTACCAGATTAGGCTTCCCTGATCAAATTCTGACGGACAATGGGTCTCAGTTTTGTGGAAAACTCATGGAGGAGGTATTTAGGGTGTTTCACTCTAACCACATACATACCAGCCCTTACCACCCTCAAGCCAATGGACAAGTAGAGCGTTTCAACGGCACGTTGATGACAATGCTCAGGAAACTGGCACAGGAAAAACCTGATAGGTGGGATGAATATATCCCAGCAGCCCTCTTTGCCTATCGGGAAGTTCCTCATGGCTCAACAGGACTACCACCCGCTACGTTGCTGTTTGGTCGTCCAATCAAAGGACCGTTGGAAGCCATGTTGAGGAGTTGGACTGAAGAGGGGACGTCAGAAGAAGTGATCTCATCCTATAAATACGTGGAGGAACTGAAAGGAAAACTCCACAATGGATGGACTCTGGCGATTCAAAACTTGAAAAAGGCCAGGAAAAGACATGCGGCTTACTACAACCGTAGGTCTAAAGAAAGATCTCTAGAGGATGGGAGACAAAGTCTTGTTGCTACTCCCAACGGGAAACAACAAACTGGAGATAGGTTGGCAAGGACCATTTCCCGTGGAAAGGGTGATATCCAGAACCAACTATCAGATCCGGATCCGGGGAAAGTCGAAGATTTTCCATATCAATCTCTTGCGGAAATACGAAGAGAGACCCGGAGACAAGGCAGCTCACCTCATGGCAATGGCAGTTGCAGTGGAGACTGAAGTGGGAACCAGCGAGGGCAGGGAATATCCCTTGGTACACCAGGAAACCTATAGGGATGTGCAAGTGAACCCTGATCTGACCTCCCAGGAGAGTGAAAAGATAATCCAGGTTCTCAAGTCTCATAAGGGGATACTGACTGATAAACCAGGACGAACAAGGTTGGTTGAGTTCGAGATGACTTTGACCACACAGGAGCCTGTTCGTCAAAAGGTTTACCCAGTGCCATTCTCTAAAGAAAAGGCCCTGGAGGAGGAAATACAGAAACTGCTGGAGGATGACGTGATTGCACCATTCACATCCCCATACAATGCAGGGGTAGTTTTGTTACGGAAACCTAGTGGAGAACACCGGTTGTGTATAGACTACCGACTTCTGAACAGTCACACACAATTTCAGGTGGAACCTTTGCCGAATCCAAAACAGTTATTCGCTAGGCTCCATAAGGCTCGGTACTTTTCAAAGGTGAATCTGAGTCGGGGTTACTATCAGATACCAGTCAAACCGGAGATTCGACCACTGTTGGCTTTCAGTACACCCAGTGGACACTACGAATTCAAGGTCATACCCTTTGAACTCAGCAATGCACCTAGCGTGTTTACACGCATGATGAGGACTTTACTTGATCCTTTACAGGATCCGTCCATCATCTCATTCATGGATGATATTCTGATTTCCAGTGACAGCTTGGATGACCACTTACAATCCTTGGAGAGAGTGTTTAATAGACTCAAGGAAGCAGGGCTTACCGCTCGTCCAACCAAGTGCATGATTGGTTACCAGACTCTGGAATTTGTAGGTCACACCATCACTCCAGGACACATTGTCCCAGAAGAGAAGAACCTGGAGAAAATCAGAAATGCACCAAGGCCAAAAACGAAGAAGGATGTGCGATCTTTTCTCTCGTTGTGTGGGTTCTACCACAAATTTATCCCACATTTCACTGAACTGGGAGCTCTATTGACGGATACCTTGAAAAAGGGATTCCCGGACCAAATCATTTGGACACCAGAATGTGAGACTGCCTATAGCCAGTTAAAGGAGGCCTTTAACTCCCAGGCTCCCTGACCTTTCCAAACCATTTGTGTTGAGAACGGATGCGAGTGCGATTGGGATTGGGGCAGCCTTGTTACAGGAAGGAAAAGACGATGCTTCGGTTTTGAAACCTGTGGCATACGCAAGCAAGAAACTACTCCAGGCTGAGAGGAATTATTCAACCGTCGAGAGGGAGTGCTTGTCCCTCGTATGGGCAGTGCAAAAATTCCAGCCATATTTGTATGGAGTTAAGTTTCGAGTCCAGTCGGATCATCAGCCCCTGATGTTCCTGGCTACTTCTCAGAAGCTCAACGCCCGTTGGATGCGGTGGTCGTTGTTACTTCAACCCTATAATTTCACAGTGGAGTACATTCCTGGGAAGGAAAATGTTGGAGCGGACTTCTTGTCAAGACACCCAGCTTCTGGAGAAGAGGAATGAATCATCTGGATTAAACTTACGGTGGAGAAGATTGAGATGGACTACTCTCTTAAGAGGGGGCCTATGTCACAAAAATAAAACACCGCGTTTAACCAGTTGATTACTATAGAGACTTTCTGATTAACCGGCCTATCTGCAATGCCAAAACTATTTTAACTAACAGAAAAAACAAACTGGATGTCAAAATCCCCAGGACGGTCAAAAGTTGCAGCTGCACATGTTTACATCTGGTCGGCAATAGGAACATCCGGTAGTGAGTGAGATGAGTCCATACATCGCTTTGACAGTTCATAAACAGGTTGGATTGAAAGCGGAAGTACTCAGCTCGGAAGAAAACAGTCTGTCTGTCATTTAGAGTTTCCGGACATCAAGAAGATTGGCGGTTTGTTGTGGAAACCCGTTGTTGGGAGCACACAGGAACTCGCTAGCTAGTTGTGGGAGTCAAAACAAGTGATGACAACTCTGACAGTGACTAAGCCAGGGAGGATAGATTCTTGACAATGGATGATTGCCCAAATAACACCTGTGTGGACATAATGAATACCGTCACGTGACCAATTTTAGGTTTTGCCATAAACCATGATTGGGAGAAACAGTGTTGACCAAAACCGTGGATTATGATGGACGTGTTTGTGGGAGAGCTCTACAGTGATAGATTAATTTAATATTAACTAGCATGTGTCGTTATGGCAAAGTGTAGCAGCCATTCCGGAATGAGGCGGTTTTGCATAAGGTAGTCAATATAGTCTATTTAGGCCTAATTAATATAGGCAGTAGTCTTGTTAAAACTAGAGTGTGATGATTAGCACTGTTAGTTGAAAACTAGTTAGAGTAGTGAAGTGATAATTGGCTCTGCTAGGATGAATAGGATAGAGGGGTGACAATTGGAGAGATTTTAGACGGGGAAAGTGTCCAATGGGGGGGGGGGGATCTTTCAATGGTTTGCCCACTGAAGTTGTGCACTCTGTTTATGGGTCTTTCCTTGTCATCGCCTGATTCGGACGTAGGTGAGGAGCTAATATGCTCTATGACAGAGTTTAGTTCGCTATAAAATAACTGAGCAAGGCAATAGGCTTACACTCAGCCGGTAGGTTCAGTGACTAGTACTATCACAAGATGTGTTGTTTCTCTCACAGGTTCCATACCAGCTACGAGGAAGTTCAACACTGGGTTTGATGAAGTGCAACGTCAATTAGACATAACACCAGTTGGACACAAAAATGTTTCTTACAAAAAAGGAATAACGTCCGAGAAGAAAGATGGTTCACCTAAGATGGGTGATGATTGTTAATGCATCACACAGCATAAGAACATTGGTACCTAAACAAGAACATCAATATAATAGTCACATGGTGGGATATATTCTAGTGAAATAGTTCAAAAGACATGACACCTGAACCTAGATAGACACTAGTTAGGTTCAAGTATATTAACAATAACAGTGATACCTAAATACTCACTACAAAGGATTTGTGCGTTCTTTAAGAACGATAGGAAATTATGTGCATTGGGCAACCGGTCCATGATCAGCTGTAATTTACAAACAGTATCTATTTCGGATGATCAGGAAGATGGATTACCAGGTAGCTACAGATGACAGTCGGTGTCCGGCAGGAGAGATACAGTACCGGGTGAGGTGGACTTGTTCTGACTTAACGTGCTGTGGTGTGTCCTTGCAAGGATGAACTGACTATGCTATTATCTGAGAGTCCGATCCTACATACATTATAGAACACATCACACATTTTCTTCGCTTACACGTCTCTCGTACATTACACTTTTCTTTTAATAAATTAATCTTTATTAATTTTTAGAAGCAAGAGTTGTTGAATATGTTGCGTTGGGGAAGTATGAGAGGGGGTATAGTACGACAGTGAGAGAGTGATAGGAAAAGGTGTCCATGGGCTGATGGAGTGTGTTGGACGGAAGCTGGTGGATTATCCAGGATATTGATAGGGAAAAAATTATAATGTGGGTGTTGACTCTCCTCACTCCAGGGACGACACTTTAAAGGAGGACACGACATTATTGGGCGCTCGTAAACGGGATCTTTGGACAGCGGGATCTCTCGTAAACGGGATCTTTTGACAGCGGGATCTCTCGGAAACGTGATCCTTGGACAGTGGGATCCTCTGACAACGGGGTCTTTTGACACGGGATCCTTAGTTATAAAAGGGAGATATCATATTGGAGAATACAGCTAGAGTGAATGTGGATAGGGGTTAGGACAAATATCTTACCTATTCACACTTCACACGTCTACATAGGTCTGTGGTCCTGATTCTACTCTTGTCACTGAGCGAATGTGCTGTGTGTGGTAATATCTAGATTTATAGTACTTGGTCATATATCTGTATATTAATTTGCAGTTATATTACTCAACCTGCTAGCTTACCTCTCTGTAAAGGCCACTCCTAAACTAACCACTGCAGAATTAAAGGCAAAGGGGGAAGAAATGGCATTGTCGGGTTCTGCTCTAACGGATTACATACAGGAAGTTGAGAGAGAGTATCGTCAAGCAGAAAGGGAAGATCGAAAGGCTGAGTTGGAATTGAGAAGGATGGAGTTGGAACAAGATGCTAGGAGACTTGAAGCAGAACAGGCTGCTAGGAAACTTGAAGCTGAGCAGGCTGCTAGGAAACTTGAAGCTGAACAGGCTGCTAAGAAATTAGAAGCTGAA
>JACEFZ010004627.1:0-24089 GCA_014155875.1 Cepaea nemoralis
CACTTCTTACCGTCTTCAAACCCGCTTTGTGTGTGACTTTCTGCAATAATTTTCTCCTTGACTTTTCCTTTCTGATATTGCCCTCCATGCAACACGTTCAGCGGCGATTTGCTCCCAATGTGCATTATCAATGCCTGTATATCTTTCATATAAATATGCTCAAACCATACATTGACAGAAACAAGGACAAACCAACAACAGTAGAACAAACACAACCCAGAGTTGCAGCAGCCTGCTGGGTAATAAATGAACAACAACATGACGCCATTACAGAACAAATACCAACACCGACAGCCAAAGATACCAGCAGTTGGAAAAGTGTCCAAAGTTAATAGAAACTTAGCCAAACAAGACACAATCAAACTGAAAAATTCTTTACAGAAATTCAGTGACATATTTTTCAGATAAGCCTGGGAGAACAACTCTGATACAACATACAATCACACTGTTATCAGACATACCTGTAAAGGTAAAACCATATCCAATCCCAATGCATTATTTAGACAAAGTAACCACTGAAATATCTTAACTGGATCAGTGTGGGATAATAAGAAAATCCACTTCACATTATTGTTCACCTTAGTAATAGTGAAAAAGAAAGATAACACCTTAAAAATTTGCGTGGACTATAGGAAGATCAACGCATTAACCTTGTTAGATGCTGAACCCATGCCCAATGTAGATGATCTCATTGATGGCATGGCAAAATCAAAAATTTTCTCTAAAATAGACCTCACAAAGGGATATTGGCAAATCCCAATGGAGGAACAATCCATGCACATTACTGCTTTTGCAACACCATTAGGCCTTTATGAATGGGCCTACATGCCTTTCGGACTTCAAAACGCTCCGAGCACATTCATGCGAATGATGCGCAACCTGTTGCAAGGCATCAAAAATGTAGCTTACATATATGGATGACATATGCATCCATACAACCACCATTACTACGAGCAGCATGACGATGGAGGTGATGGCAGTTACACAGGCTTTCATATTGCTGGAATCACAGCATTATACCAACGTGTGTGTACTAAGTGATTCAATGAGCATGATTCAGAAGGTCGAAGCTGGATCTGTACGTAGACAGTGGACTGAATTGCTGCGAAAGTCTGTTGTCCGTAAAGTCACCTTCATCTTCGTCCCGGGACATGCGGGAGTCGAGGGAAATGAACGAGCTGAAAAACTGGCTGGCTCTGCACCCCCTGTAGATGGCCAGCTCATGTATCGTGCCGATGTTATTAACGTCCTTAAAGATTTGGCGAGAACAGAGGACTTTTGACGTCAGTGATTCCACATCGCTGTCCAGGATGAAAGACCTGGGAGTAAGAATCGGCACAGCCAGACGCGAGAGGTACATCGGGAAAAACAAAGTGCCTCGTCAACCAACACAGAACTGGCACTATTAGCCACCGGACGCTGATGCATATTCTGGGGGGAGGATCTGAGCACCTATGGACATGTCCGGAGTGCAACGAAGATACCCCAACTGATAACTGAACGGACAACCACCATTGATAACCACACTGAAATCCTAGAACAGGTATTTCAGAGAATAGAACAACATGGATTAAAAGCAAAACCAAGCAAAGTCGAGATAGGATACAATGAAGTTCAATTCCTAGGCCATCGTATCTCGAATGGATTTCGGAAAACCTGACCCAAATTTGGTCACCAAAATTCTAAATATTAAACCTCCAACTACTAAGAAAGAAGTCAGGAGTGTGTTGGGACTGATAAACTATTATCAAAAGTTCATCCCAAACTTTGCTGACATGACATCAACCTTTTCTGAACTCTTAAAGAAAGGCCAACCGACAAAAGTCAACTGGACTGACAAACACAACAATCTTCTTGACCAAATCAAAAGACTGTTCAGTAACCAACCTATCTTGAAATTACCTGACATTACGAAAGATTTCATAGTGCAGACTGACGCAAGCTTTCATGCAATTTCTGCTATTTTACTTCAACTTCATGACGGACGACTACATCCTGTCCTCTATTTCAGCAAGAAACTATCAGAGACTCAACGAAAGTATGCTATAACAGAACTAGAAGCTCTAGCGCTGATAGAAAGTATCAACAAATTCTCAAAATATCTACTCGGGAAAGAAATTCTTAGTTCTTTCTGACAACAAACCTTTAAAAGTCTTTAAGGAAGGACAACCAAAAAACTCTAGAATACACAGATGGGCTCTTCTCTTACAGGACTTACGACTTTGACATCTGTCACATACCAGGAAAAGATAACAATCTAGCTGACCTACTAAGTAGACTGTAGACTAACATTAGGCAAAGACTGAAGACTGTATACAACCTGCATGTAACATTGTGCATACCTGTTGAAGTGGAATTAGGAAGTGCTCCGGATGTCATCTAAAACCTCTGAATTGCTGAATAAAATGTTTGCAAATTGCATCCAAGCAATTTGACACTATCATGTATTTAATATATTTAATTGTTGCAGTACATACATACGTTTTCCGATTTGTAAATTGCCACATTGTAAGAATGCCGAATGTCCGAAAGGGAGTGCCAGATAACGGAAATACCAGACGTAAAGATGTGCTTAGATGAAATCTGAACAATTCAGCCTATAATCTAAGGGGCCACTACTAATGACCAGAAGTCCCACGATGTGAATGGAACAAGAACACTAAAGACCAGCATCAAACTTCACCAAGATTAAGTGAAGTTATTTTAGAATATCATCTACATCGATTAATAAAATTACATCATACCCTACACATCAACCTATGTATCACCCATAATTACACCATCACATCATGGAAACATATATCAATTTCATAACACATGAGCCATCATTTCATTAGAATACCATCGAAGAATGATCATATCATCACCCCATGCATAATTTCACGATCATAGAATGCAAGGTGAGGGAATTCAATAAGATACCAAAAATATTTTAAAATAACAAGAATGCTCAACAGAAATTTGCTACTGAACACTACAATACATGTTGAGATCATAAGATATAAATAAAACACTTAACATGTGAAGATATCACTGGGTTGAAGAACCACTGAGTGTACAGTACATAACAGTCGCAAACCAACGAAGCACAAGAAAGTTTTCTTTCTGGTTTCAGAATGAAAGAAAAGAATGAGAGACATTTATACAAGTAATCTCATGTAACATACAATCAACATCACCGTCAAAACAAAGACGATGTTGAAATACAATTCGTTTTTGGAATGCGTGAATGATAAGGTGTACATATGTATTGAGGTCATGACAGATAAATTGAATGTTTTCTTCAAGCCAAGTTTCAGTACTTGACCTCAGGATTTCGTTCAGCAGATGCTGCGGACTAAGCTGATTAAAGGTTGAGATCAATTATCACAACCTGTGAACATGACACAGTACACATATGCACGCCAATGGGATAAAAGAAAGTGCATATAAACAAACAGGATATGTATGATATAAACAGACAACATACAGGAAAGGGATTCACAAGGCAACATGTCTCTATCAAGCAGATAAATGTCGAAGAACACCGAAACACTAACCAAGAAACGAAATCAGATAGGAAGCCATGGTATGGCATATCTAATATTACGAAAGAGATATTAAATGAAGCTGAAAGGAAGAATGTATGATATAATTAATGGACTTATGTAAATTATATAAAAAATATATTTTTGTTTGCTATGAAATACTATAGTATATAATTGTTAAATTTCATGTACACATTAATGTTAATAGACACATTCACACTGGTGGATATATATGTATATGTATAATCTAGACAGTCACATTGGGGAAGACAATCACATTGGTGAGGACATTCAGTGGAGAGAACACTAATTGAAAAGGAGAGAAGAAGATCATATCTAACAAAGATAAGATACATAAGGCCTATAAGTCGATAATACATGAGTGCTACCACTAATTGCTCATACGGCATACCCCACAAATACAAAAAGATAATGGTACAAAAGTCAAACGGTAACTGACATGGACATAACATTAAACGCAACAGAGAGAAAAGGTCATGGATTAAAGAAAGATATTCCACAAGACCAGACAAAATTCATGGTAGAGAGGGTAATGATACCTCTTAAACACACACGTACCTTCATCCAGAGCGTAATGGCTTCGGAAGGGATGAAGAGGCTCATGCTTAAGCATGGAATGAGGAACGGCCCGAGGACGCCCAGGGAACGTTTTGAAACTCAGTGCCAGGTTACTCTCCAGTACTCTGAAGCATAGGAGACTGGAGGTACACGCCGTCCGGTTATGGGACTTGTAAGTGCGTGTCCGATATATATATATAATTTTTTTCTCTGTGAGGTGTTTACTTGTATATCATTCCATCCTATTATGATAATGTAATGTAGGTAATCAAATGGAATAATGATTTCTAAACCGTAAAGTATCAAGGTTGCTACATGTCAATTGTGAAAAGACCGTACAGACTAGGAAAATGGTTACACCATTTTTAAAATCACTGGGGGCACACTGCCATGTAGCTATGAGCAGGCATATGGTACCAGTATTAGGTACTAATAGAAGGCCTATGGTACAGCTAGCGATCAACAAGAGTAGAGAAGAGTTAACAATCACCCCACAAACGTGTTGAGTGATAGTAAGGTTATCACGAGAGAAGGGAGATCACTCAAGACTCCATGAATTTGGGGTGGACGGAAGTGGCGTCACGGTGAAGCAGGATAAACGGTCAGTTAGGTTGGAGTTGCAGTGTTGGCTGATTGTGAAAACGTATACAGGCGTTTCTGAACATCATGTAGAGTACTGACGGCTATCAGTTATAATTATCAGCATGCCTCTTGACAGAATATAGTTTCCAGTCAACGCGCTATATTGCATCAACGAACAATAAGCTGGGTTGTCGGTGTCAACAGGTGACAGCTCTCTCGCCCAAAATGGCCTGCAGTGGAAACAACAGTAAGTTGGTCTGACATTTAAATTTACACGTTAGCACAAATGGTGGTGTAGGAATCTATACGATAGTAAACTGCACATATTAATATTGACAGTTATTCCATTCGTTACATGTTTATTGTTGGATACATCCACCCTCCTATGTATCGGGAGCACGATGTCATTGGTGTCCGTTTGAGATAACAATGTCCAGAATAAAGACTCAGCTACTTGCTCGACGAGCTCTAGAAGTGAAGCAAGAGTTTGGCAATGACTGGAACCCATTCATAGAATAAAACACTCTATCCTAATCAATTCACTCAACACTAGTCTTGCGTCCGTAAGGACTAGTTGTTTATGTCTCTTTGGGGTGTGGGGAAGAAACATCACCGAAAAAGGTCACATTAGCCAAAGAGTATGTATTTTGAATAATGCTATTATGTTCCTTTTTTTACTGAACAAATGAAGTATCGGTATTATATGAAACTATCTTCATTTCACCCCAAAAGGATTTACCCTTCATGATGTTACTTATTAATAAGCAGAAAAGAGACTCTCTTTCCTAGCCTGTTTAATTACCCCATATTGACGAATTAATTTAATTAACCCATCCGATGATAATCGGAGGTAGTAACAAAGGTTCATATGCTCCGAAAGGAGCTAAATCAGTATACTACTTAAGCATGGCACTAGATGATAGTGGAGTAATAATTTTATTTTACCCCTATCATGTGCATACTTATAAATTAAACATCTTTTACAAAGGATATCAATACATAGGTGCAGCAGAATTATGCGGTAAACACATCAAGCTTTCAAAACACTAACTTCACTAATAGAAATAACAGTGCAGGTTAAACTGGTCATTCGAACATCCTACGTGGGAGTGTACTTGACCTTTTCACCCCTATTGTGCGCAAGAACACTGTAGGTTCCTTGGTGATTGATTCCTCTAAAACTACAACATTAAGTTAAGATAAATGCCAATTACATTATTGCTTTAGAAAACCAACACCTTGTCCACATGAATAGTGTTACTGCAGATCGCATGTAGGTGCGCATTTTATTCAGAAAAACATTGGTGCTTGCTGTCTTCAAGATGTAATAATGTTAACTGTCTACCGGCTACTGATGTGGCGTAGTTATAATATAGCCCCGGACCTAGAGTAGTTCGGGGTTCACTCTTTTTCTGCCTAGTTAGTTTAATTTAGTTTAGTTTAGTTTAGTAGTCGACAGATCAACATCACGGCACACGTGTGTAACCCTTAAATGCTCAGTTCTACTCCTAGTTCAAGCCTGAGTTCTGAGAAACTCATCTCAGTGCACGAACTCCGTAGCACCGGTGCGAAATCTTGAAATTACTTGGGTAGATTTTTAACTCGAAATTTTGCCAGAGCAGCGCCTTTCGACTACTCTTTTTCGATTTCCAACTGCCAAGAGATTTGTTACGTGCAGCAGCAAATCACACGGGCGTCCGTACTCACTACACAGAGACCAGGGAAAAATTTTATTACTAGAAGTCCACGTGAAAAAAAAGAAACATCCCGTCTTTTCTGCCTAGTGAAGTGAACCGTGTCAGGATTACCGTGACTAGGTGAATTATATTAAATGCAGATAATTCCTCAACTGTTCTAATATTAAAATAGAGTTGGTTATTTTACAAAACACGTTGGCCAAAGAATCCCGTGTCATGTTCCCCCTCGTGACCCCGTTAGACAGAAAATGAAAAGAGAACCCGCTGGAATTTCGCTACACGTCCGTCTGTATGTTTGTCCGTCTGTCTGACTTTTCGTCTCTTAGTCTCTCTGTATGTCTGTCTCTTTTTCTGTCTGTCTACCTCACTTTTATTCTCTTTCTTGCATTTGTTCTCTCTCTCTCTCTCTCTCTCTCTCTCTCTCTCTCTCTCTCTCTCTCTCTCTCTCTTTCTCTCTCTCTCTCTCTCTCTCTCTCTCTCTCTCTCTTTCTCTCTTTGTTTTATTCACTCTCCTTGCTTTGCAGTCGTATATATATATATGTATATCTTTCTCACAACCTCTCACTCTTTCTCTCTATTATTGCTTTCGCTGTTTCTCACCATATATCTTATTCTACCTGTCCCTCTGGCAGCGTATGTGTCTCTGTCATATTCTCTCTTTCTCAGATATCTATAGCTGTCCATCTCACCCAACTCTCTCCCTCTTCCCTCTTTTCCTTCTTGTTTCAAATAGTTATTATTCTTTCTGACTCAGACATTTATTATCGTAAACGATGAAATAGGTAACAAAGAAATAATATCAATGCACTAGAGACATTTCCACGCTGTGCTCCGTCTCCTCTTTCATTAGCTTGCGAAGAGTGATGACCCTAGTACTTTCTTCTGCGAGTGTTGAGTGTCATCTATCCCCACTGCTCACCCTCGTGACATACAAATATCATACACGATCAAGAACATCACGCGGCGTGGACTATAAGAGGATTTGCTTTACTAAAAGTTAAGAAATAGGAAGTTAGGTATGTGCAAATCCTGCCAAAAAGGGAGATAAACTAAACACAGACACAAGTTCACCATTATGAAGTTTATTGTCAGGATGTAGTAGTAGACAACCTTGCAGTCTTGACAGACCAAAGTATGTGAGTGGAATGTGGCCAATATTCCATCACAATGTCTGGGCAGAGCTTCAGAGAATTATGTGATGCCCAAACGACATGATCTCTCTCTCGGCCTAGTCTTGTGTTACACTGTCCGTATTTAATATATCTCTCATTTTTCGTAAATGTTACATATGCCTAACTGTTCTTATTTCCTTTTGTGATATTCTGCTGCAGCCGTTGCTGCTCTTATCTATAACTAAAAGTTAGTTGCATATTCTTTACAACACGTCGCAGTCAATGTGACATGTTGGGCGTTGGAAGCAGTACCCATTCTGACTTACCCCACAATGAAGTACAGCTATGAGGATGGGACTGATTTCATTTGGAGGGGATGGGTTCTTGGAAGCAAAAGTGACCCATACTAGCTCTGGAAATCTAGGGGTTTTCCCAGGAAAATTAATTTCTTCCCTCCAAAATCTTCCTTCCCGAAAAGAGAAACTTAATTAGCTCAAGAGTCCCCCACCTATGAACATTTTCCCTTTTAGGTGAAATGGTCACAGGAATTAATAAAATGTAAAGTTCCCTTTTCTGAGTAACCTGGAACCTGGGAGATTACAATAGGACAGAATGTAGCTGTCTATTAGTGTTTACCCAGTCACCTGTAGTTCCAGATACTACCTTTATGTGAAGTAGTTACATTAACTAAACACATAGATAATAATGAAAAGTTTTGTCACACCACAATGGACTGACAGAAAAATGCAGAAACAGTTAATTTTGGTTTATTACTCAAATAAAACACCTGTGGAAGTAAACCAGTGATGCATTATGACATATGAACTAAACCACTTTGGTTCCAGAATAATTTTCTAAGACACAATGGAGATTAGAACTCCTGAAAACTCTCATGGCAGTTCTGGCATTTCATCACTGTACCCCTTCTGATTTCCTACCAAAGTCTCTGCACTACACAAATGTTCTGTTTGTGAACTTTCAGTTGAGTTACTAAGTGAAACTTGGAATTAAACAGTCTACACATATCCCGGAGAACTTTCTGGAATGAATAACTATATGACACAGTCTTTCCTTATAAAATTGTCTATCAGACTTCAGCCCCGATATTAAAAATTTTCAAGTCTTTTGTGAATGATAAAACTGATCCTAATGATCTTAAAAGTCTCCCAAATCACTTATGTTGTCACTTCTCCAGGAAGCAAAGCTCAATGAAGACTTTTTATCAGATCAACTCCTGACAACAGATCTTACTGAGCAGTTCATGATTGGCAGTCCCATGGTACATTATTGGACAATGATCTGCAACTCTGGATCATGAGTACATTATTGGACAATGATCTGCAACTCTGGATCATGACAATCTGCGAACACTGCCCTATTGCTAATCTCTATCTAATTGGCTACAAAAAACTCCTATCGACACTAAACGATCTGCTCACTACGAAGTCAGTCCCCAGTCTCACTTTCCTACTCGCGTGGCTACACAGCACGCGGAACGACCTTGATGCGTCCTTCGGCTTTTTGCGTGCCGTTACATTCAGCACGCTTGTAGCAGCCGTTGAGTGGCACTCTTCTCCGTGGCTATCACGTAGGCGTGATTCTGTCGTGACCAGAGTACTAACTATCTGGTCGTTGCCTCCGTGTCTCATGAGAGAACTAGTTAATAGTCCCCCATTCCATCATCTACCCCACCCTTATATCGGGGCACTGTATTACCTCTAATCTACTTGAGGTTGACCACTCTTCCCGGTGGTCTTCTATCTTGAGGCATACCTCCTGCCTTTATATTTCAGTCTTTGACATCATCCATGAAGTGGCTGATGGCCGGATGATGTAATGGGTCAAGTAATCTTCTCATCATGCGTGTAAATACACTTGGAGCGTTACTTAATCCAATTGGAAGAACATTGAACTCGTAGTGTCCTCCAGGAGTACTGAAAGCTAACCACGGTCTGACTTCCGGTTTCACAGGAATTTGGTAATATCCCTTACTGAGATCAATCCTGGTGAAGTATTGGGCTGTGTTGAGACTAGTGAACAGCTGATTCTGGTCGGGTAGAGGTTCTGCCTGAAATTCAGTAATCGCGTTGAGCTGTCGATAATCGATGCACATTCTGTGTTCACCATTAGGTTTTCTCAACAACACCACACTAGCACTGTATGGAGATTCAGATTGTGATATAATTCCTGAAGAGAGCATCTGCTGTATCTCTTCCTGCAAAGTATTTTGCTTGGCATAAGGAACTGGGTACGTCTTGACTCGCACAGGTGTATCATCTGTTAGCTTCATATCGAATTCCACTAAATCAGTAAGACCTGGTTTGTCGGTAAGTATTTCTGCATACATCGCCATAAGATCTCGAATTTGCTTCTGTTGATCTGGAGATAGGTTGGGATTGATATCCACATCCTGAAATGTCTCTTTGGCTTGCAGTGTACATTCTGTTCCCATGGTAATTCCTTGTTCTACTTCAGTAGCAACAGCCATAGCCATCAGGTGTGCAGTTTCGGAGGTTATGGACCTTTCATTCCATTTCTTCAAAAGGTTTATGTGAAACACTTTCAACTTGCCCTTGACAGAAATTTTGTAGTGAGTACGAGATATTTTCTCTGTCACCTCAAATGGTCCTTTCCATCCAATTTGCAACTTGTTCTGACTGGTTGGAAGTAGTAGCAGCACCTTTTCACCCACTGTCAGCTCTCTATCTTTTGCTTTCTTGTTGAAATTGCGAGTCATTCTTCGTGGAGCTTGACGTATATTCACATTCGCTTGTCTCCAACCATGTTGTAGACGTTTCTTCAACTCAACAACATAAACAGATGCAGTAACAACTGTATCAATTGCATAATCATCAGTCCATGTTCTCAGTAATACTTCCAAGGGTCCCTTGATTGGCCTCCCAAACAACAGTGTTGCGGGCGCAATCCCAGTAGAGTGATGCGGCACTTCCCGGTATGCGAATAATGCAGCAGGAATATATGTGTCCCAATCCTCTGGTTTTTCATGAGCTAACTTTCTCAGAATACTGATGAGGGTACCGTTCCACCGTTCTACACTCCAATCGTTTGAGGCAAATGGGGAGATAAATAGATATGGCGAGCATGAAATAGCCGAAAGACTTCTTCCATGAGTTTACTGCGAAACTGCGATGCATTATCGGTTAGGATTTTGAGGGGAAATCCAATCCGAGTAAATATCTCAAGTAAGGCTTCAGCAATGTGCTTGGAGTCACTTGATGGCATTGGAATACTTTCTGCCCACATTGAACAGACGTCCACCAATGTTAATATGTATCGATTCTTCCTCCTCGTCCTCGGGAGTGGTCCGATAATGTCTACGACAACTCTCTCGAAAGGAGATCCAGTTAGGGGCATCTCACCAAGCGGGACATGGGGGGGGGGGGGGGGGTCCTATGTCTTGGGGTCACTCTTTGGCATTCAGGGCATGACTTGACATATCTGGTAATGTCAGAATTCATTCCGGGCCAAAAATAGTGCATGGAAATTCTTTGCATAGTAGCATTTATTCCCATATGCCCACTGAAAGATATGTTGTGGCGCATATCCAATAGTTGAGCACGATACGTATTCGGGACAATTAATTGAGAATACTCTTGTCCACTTTTACCTGCCTTGCGATATAGAAGTCCACCCTTCATATACATGTCGCCTCTCCTTGGAGGTGAATGTGCTTTAGGCAGTTTGTTGAAGCATGGCAACAAGGTGCTGTCAGCACTCTGTGCTTTCTTCAGATCCTCTGATCGAGGGTTGGTCGGAGTCGACGATGCTGGAGTCTTTTCTGTCTGAGAATTAGTCGTCAAAGCAGCGACCATCACAGGATGTATAGGTTCTCCTAGAAAGACGTAACGACAACCGAGGAGGACTGGGTACACGGGATTTTCCATCACCGCTGCCTTGATTGTTCCAGTAACATAACGCGAAGCTATATGTACTCGAGCCACAGGTAGTGACATCTTGGCTGAACTTTTCAAGGGTTCCTGTATAATCACCATTTCCTCAGTCAACTGTTCTGGCTGAACTAAGGATGTTGCTACGACGCAGTCATAATTTAGACCTGTATCATATAAGCAAATGGCGGGGTATCCATTTAGCAAGATGGATTCCACTACCGGAATTTTGGAATGGGTGTCTTCATGAGTTGTCACTCTGGACGTTTCACTAGTGCTCACCTTACGTTCCTTCCGGCGAGTCAGATATGCAACTGTGTGAGGGGTAGGAGGTTTCTTCCGACAATCTTTTGTGTGATGTCCTACTTTCCTGCAATTGGTACAGTAGTCCTTCCCACTCTTCTTGGCAGCCTGAATATAAGTTAGACTGGTGTTCGCAGATTTCTTCAACTTCTTATTTGGGTTGGTGTGTTCATTTTCTTTGGTCTTGAGTGATTTGTCTGGAGGAGAAGCTTTGGTCATCCGACTCTTACTTCCCACCTCCTTTTGAGATTTCTCCCATCTCTCTGCCAAAAGAATAATTTCCTCAAGTCTATCAGCCCCATTCTGTGTTAAGAACGCCCGAAGTTCTGATGACATTTTATCCCTTAATTGGTCAATCAATATCATCTCTCGGAGTCCTTCAAATGTTTCTTCAAACTTGCCCATCTCTGCCCATTTGTGTAGGTAGGATTTTAATCTTTCAACCCATTGGCCGTAACTTTCCCCTGGCTCCTTCTTAGCTGATCTGAATTTCCTTTTATAGTTATCAGAATCGATTTCGAAGCGAGTTAGTAAAGCTCTTTTGAGAACACCGTAATCCTGTCGTTCCTCATGACTAAGTCTAGAGAAAATTTCAAAAGCAGTAGTTCTCAAACCCTGGGAGAGTTTCACCGACCATTTAGATTCATCAAGCCCACATGTAGAACACATAAGTTCGAACCTGGAAAGATAGTGATCAATCCCTTCAGCGTTCTCATTATATGGTTCCAAAGGAAATGCCATCGCTCCAGTGTGATGGTAGTTTTCCTCTGTCTGTATATCTGTAGTTGGCCTGCGTGTGGAAATGGAGGGGGTGGTAGGAACACCACTCTCCAATCTCCTCCTCTCCAACTCATTATCCATGCGCCTAATCTCCAACTGATGTTGTCTTTCCCTTTCTCTATTATCCATCTCAGCCTGCTGCTTCCTATCCTCCAACTCTAAAGCTATCCGGCTTTCTCTCTCTTTCTGAATCATTTCAGCCTCTCTGTCTTTTTCCTTCTGAATTATTTCAGCTTCTCTGTCTTTTTCCTTCTGGGTTATCTCAGCCTGTAAACGCTCATGTCTATCGAATTCGTCAGAGACGTACTTCGCGAGCTCAGGACCCTTTAACCCACATGATTTGCCTACATCGACATATTGTTTCCGTAGTAAAGCTGTTTCCGCCATGCTAAATTTTAGATCTTTCCCAAATATTTGAAAAAAATACTAAATGTCGCCTCTGTCTGATTCAGATAGGAAAACCCCTGTATCTGAAACGGTACAAAGCATGCAATGGCGAAATACAAACAACAAATCAACAATGTAATGTTGCAGGAAAATCTTGCACAAAATCTGGAGTTTTCGACTATTGAGAGAAAAACACCAAACACCCGAAGTCAACCTCACTAGACAATAAAGATTCTGATTTACCCCTCTGATCTACACCTGGTAACATAAGACCTAAAGTGATTTCTAATCAGTGGTTCTGAATCTTGAATTACACAAAGTCCACCTAGTGGCCTTGCAAATGCGGTCCTTAAAATTGTAAATAAAGTTCCGCAAAAAATGTAGAGTTCTGTTTCACTTCAAAAACCTGAAAGAAAATATTCACATATTTCAAGCAATTGTAGTGTGAACAAAATTAACCCACTATGTGGTACCAAAAATAAATGTTGTATGGTTACGAGAAAGCACGAGTTCTACCCCGCGACGAGAATAACAGTAAATGTGACATGTTGGGAGTTGGAAGCAGTACCCACTCTGACTTACCCCACAATGAAGTACAGCTATGAGGATGGGACTGATTTCATTTGGAGGGGATGGGTTCTTGGAAGCAAAAGTGACCCATAGTGACTCTGGAAATCTAGGGGTTTTCCCAGGAAAATTAATTTCTTCCCTCCAAAATCTTCCTTCCCGAAAAGAGAAACTTAAATAGCTCAAGAGTCCCCCACCTATGAACATTTTCCCTTTTAGGTGAAATGGTCACAGGAATTAATAAAATGTAAAGTTCCCTTTTCTGAGTAACCTGGAACCTGGGAGATTACAATAGGACAGAATGTAGCTGTCTATTAGTGTTTACCCAGTCACCTGTAGTTCCAGATACTACCTTTATGTGAAGTAGTTACATTAACTAAACACATAGATAATAATGAAAAGTTTTGTCACACCACAATGGACTGACAGAAAAATGCAGAAACAGTTAATTTTGGTTTATTACTCAAAATAAAAAACCTGTGGAAGTAAACCAGTGATGCATTATGACATATGAACTAAACCACTTTGGTTCCAGAATAATTTTCTAAGACACAATGGAGATTAGAACTTCTGAAAACTCTCATGGCAGTTCTGGCATTTCATCACTGTACCCCTTCTGATTTCCTACCAAAGTCTCTGCACTACACAAATGTTCTGTTTGTGAATTTTCAGTTGAGTTACTAAGTGAAACTTGGAATTAAACAGTCTACACATATCCCGGAGAACTTTCTGGAATGAATAACTATATGACACAGTCTTTCCTTATAAAATTGTCTATCAGACTTCAGCCATGATATTAAAAATTTTCAAGTCTTTTGTGAATGATACAACTGATCCTAATGATCTTAGAAAGTCTCCCCAAATCACTTATGTTGTCACTTCTCCAGGAAGAAAATCTCAATGAAGACTTTTGATCAAATCAACTCCTGACAACAGATCTTACTGAGCAGTTCATGATTGGCAGTCCCATGGTACATTATTGGACAATGATCTGCAACTCTGGATCATGAGTACATTATTGGACAATGATCTGCAACTCTGGATCATGACAATCTGCGAACACCGCCATCCTCACCTGACTCAGAAACAAACAAACTCAGGCATAATTTCGTCTGAAGCTTTCCTTCTGAATCAGGATGAGGGACATACAGAGACCTAAACCACATCTGGAGGCTTTGCTGGTCGCTCTGCAAGTGCCGAATTTTAGCGTCGCTGGCCCCAAAATATTTCGCGGGCGACGCGATTATTCTAGGTTAACCAATAGACAGAACGGGCCTAGATCACATGATCTGTCAATCATTGGGTGTCACAGCTATTAATACTCTTGACGCCACATTCCTAGCATCCCAATTCTCTCTAGTGCAAACCCTTAGTGAGAAGTGTGTTTTGAAATTGTGATGTGCAGCAGTGAACAAGACGGAGTGCGCAATCATGCGACAGTCAACCCCAATCTTTTTGGCTGTTTGTGATTTCTATGCAAGTTTTACGTTCAGTAGTTTGCCATTGCTTTCTGACCTACCATTGTATGAAATACTAGCGCAAGTTGGTCTGCTGCCAAATCGCTAGCGGCTGGGTTTCGAAGGTGGTATGCGGGATTACGAATTGTGTTCGTAACTCCTTCACCACAGAGCCAACTCTACAGCTGGTCTAATAGGGCACATGTCGAGTTCATACACAACTTCGCCCTATTGCCAATGGATGGTGTTTGTCGATCAAGAATGATGATGACCATTCATTTCATTCTCTGGCGCTGAAAGTTTGGAGCCATGAGTTCTAAGATGGCTGGTAAGGCATATTTGGGCTCGAAATGTTCTTTGACAATGTGCGTCATCATCATCATGCGCCATGCCGGTAAGCATGGGTGGTCATGTTTTGCCATCTCACTCGATCACTAGAGTTGCAGGTCAGCTCAGTGTTCTTGTCTCGACCCTACAACGTGGCCAAACCATCCAGGTATTCACTTTGCTGCCCTCCCCTTGCTTTCTTCCCTCGGTCTTGCCAGTTGTCACAAATTTCTCCAATTTATTTCTTCTCATAATGTGATCAAAATATTTTGACTGTCTACGTCTAATTTCCCTAATCAGTTTACGATTTTCACTTGTTTCTTGTAGGACTTGGTTATTGGCTTTTCTGTCTGTCCATGGTATTCTTTGCACTTTCCTCAGAAATCACATTCCCACAGCCATCAAATATTGTTCACCTTGTGTGCTCATTGTCCACGCTTCACATAGATACAAAAGCACAGGTTCTATGTAGCACTTCAACACTTTTTTTCTCGTTTTAGTTGACATCTTTTTATTGGACAGTATGTTTTTCATCTAGTAAACGGCTGCCTTCGCCATGGCGATTCTCGTTCTAATCTCTTCAAGGCATCTCCCATTAGATGGTATGACTGGTCCGAGATATTTGTACGGATTCACTTGGTTAAGAATATTCCAATTTACTTGTATATACAATTGTGTATTTCCTTCTTCTTAGTTACGACCATAATCTCTATCTTCTTACAATTTAATTCTAACTCAAGTTGTTCACTGTGTGCACCAATCTAATCTACTAAGTGTTGCAAATCTTGCTCATTGTCTGTAATCAATGATGTATCATCCGCATATCTAATGTTATTTATGTTATGTCCCACATATTCTTTTCATATCGTTAACATTTCTGATTATATTTTCAATGGATACAATTAGTTGAACTGCCGTAAAACTGCAAAAATGTAAAAATAATACACTAGGAACACGGAATAATGCAGCGTTACAGAACACAGTTAGGGGGAAGAAAGGACGCTACGATGACTAGCTCTTATCAGCAAACAAATAGAAGCAATCACAACATATAAATGTTATTGAATAGAGGAAAAAGCAGCGACTGCAGCTGGATATAACGATATGAGCTGCAAAGATTCCATCCGATACTCCCAGCTACTCCGCCTTCGTCGTATCTGTCAGGATGATAATAACTTCCTCGAGAAAGCCCATGAAATGCTTGACTTTTTCCGCAGACGGTCCTACCCAGAGAACGTCTTGTCCACAGCTTTCTGTCGATAGCCCAAGTCTCCCGGGAAATGTCCCTGGTCAAGCAAACACGACCTCCTAACAATGAACCTATGCTTATCCTCACCTTCCATCCACATGCCTATGCCATCAAGCACATTTTCCTCCGACACTGGTCTATCCTGGCATCCGATCCAACCACTCGTGAGATATTCTCCAATAGCCCTAGGGTAATTTTCCGCCGAAACCAGAGCCTCAGAGACCACCTTGTGCATAGTCGCCTCCCCACGGTTACTTCATCTGTGGGCACATTCAAATGCCATCGTAAGAACTGTCTGACATGCCCATACGGTGTTCAGACACCGGCGATTGCATTCTCCCTAGACACCTTCTCCTTGAAGGATTCTTTCACTTGTACATCTCGCAATTTGATATATGTCATCATCTGCAAACGATGTGACATGAAATACATTGGTCAAACTGACAGACGTCTTGCTGACCGTTTTAGAGAACACCTCAGAGACATTACTCAGGGTGCTGACAAACCTGTCCTCTCATCTCATCTCTTATCTCATCGTGTTCCTCTTGTACCTTGCGGTGTCGAGGTGAAGTATAAACTTCGTGAGAGTGCCCGATTATGGGCTTCATATATCGATATTCCCATGGACTCTGCTATTCCCTCCTTCCAACATTTACGTGGTCGGCCTGTTCCTCTGTTTCCATCTGGTCTGTACATCATTGCTTGTTGTGGCATGCTGTTGACTGGTAACCTACTTGCATGGCCAAACCATTTGACTTGATGCTTTCTAATAAAATCTAGTGCTTCTTTAACCCCCACTTTAGTCCTGATTTCTTCATTTCTGATCTTATCTCTTCTTGATACGTTGAGTATTCTTCTCAGGAACCTCATTTCTGTTGTTGTGATTTTTCTTTTCTCTTTTTCTGTCATTGTCCAGGTTTGGCATTGGTAGCATAGAGTTGGTAGGAAGATTGTGTTGTAAAGTGCTTTCTTTGAAGTTATTTATACATGTGTGTTCTTTAGTATTGGTGCCATTTGTCCAATGAGTTGATTTGCCTTATTGCACCTATTTTCGATCTCGTCTTCTGATCTGCCATTTGATGATATTATACTTCCTAGGTACTTGAAACTCTTTACTTGTTTCAAGGGATGTTCGTTTAGGTGAATTGTTGTTGTTTGTTCTTCTTTAGTTATAGTCATTACCTCTGTTTTGCTTGTGCTAATTTTCATGTTATGTTCCCTACACATTTCGTTTAGACTATTCATGTGTCTTGTAATTCAGCTTCTGATTTTGCTATTAGTGCTTGGTCGTCCGCAAACAGGAGTTCTCTAATGGTTAGATTTGCAGATGGTTCTTCTTCTGTGTTCTCGTCATGCGGTATTCTTGCTGTCTCTGCTTGGCTGGTTTCTTTACATATGTTGTCTATATATGTTATGAACAAGAGAGGGGACAGGACACAACCTTGTCGTACTCCAGATCTTATGGTGAAGGGTTCTGAGTGTCCTCCAGTTGCTCTCACTATGCATTCACTGTTGTTGTATAAACTTCTACATAGGTTTGTTAGATGTGTACTCACTCCATATTGTTTAAGGATTTCCCACAGCTTGTTTCTATCTACTCTATCGAATGCCTTTTCTTGGTCGACAAAGGCTAAGTAGAGTGTTTCATTGAATTCGATTGATTTTTCTATAAGTTGTCTAAGAGCAAAAATGGCATCTGTGCATCCTTTGTTTTTCCTAAATCCAAGTTGCGTTTCGCTTAGCTGGGGTTCTAAAGTAGTTCGTAATCTTTTTCAAGAATTTTGCAAAATATTTTCCCAGTATGACTCAACAGTGAAATGCCTCTGTATTGTGTGCAGTCTCGTTTGCTGCCTTTGTTTTTCCAAATTGGGGTAATTATGGCGTTTCCCCAGTCTCGTGGTGTCTGTTGTTCTACCACCCAAACATGGTTGAATAATCTATGTAGCCAAGCTGTTCCTACTTCTCTTGCTGCTTTAATTAGTTCATTTGGTATTTCATCCTGTCCCGGTGATTTGTTCAATGGGGCTAATCTGATGGCTTCTATAATTTCTTCTTTTAGTATGTCTGGTTCTAGTTCTTCGGTGACATCCGTATAGGTCTCTTGAATTCCTGTGACATCTGATGGGATGTTGAGAAGTTGTTCGAAATACTGCTTCTATCTTAATAGGATTTGTGTTTGTTCACTAATTGGTTCTCCATTTTCGCTGTTAATTATTTCATTTGGGTCCTCTGGTTCGCATTGCACTTATTTTCTTGTAGACGTTTCTAATTGTCTCCTTGTAGTTTTTATTTAAGGTTTCTCCATACTCTTCCCAGTCTTTTTGTTTTTCCCTCTTTACTATTCTACTCACATGTCTTCTCGCTTTCTACATTCTATGTAATCACATTCCTGTTTGCTCTTCAACCACTTTTTATATTTTCCCTTTTTGTCTTTTACGGCTTTCTTTACTTCTGTGTTCCACCAACTTGTTATTTTCTTTATCTGTGTTTTGCTTTTTTTCGTGGTTCCACATGTTATTTTTGCAGTATTTAAAATACTTGATTTGAACATCTCCCTTTCTTCTTCCGCTGTTTTTCTTTCTGTGGGTAATTTTACAAAGAGTTCAGTTAGTTCTTTCTCATAATTTTCCCTTACTGCCTCGTCTTTAAGGTTTTTTAAGGTTACTGATTCGCATGGCATGTATTTTCCTGCTCTTTGTTTTCTTCTTCTGATGGTTCTTATTGTGGCAACGACTGCTTTGTGATCTGTATTTATACTGAAATTATGCACTGCCCTTGCATCTAATATATTTCTCTTTCTGTTATTTCTTGTTAATATAAAATTAATTTGGCTTTTAGTATCTAGATCGTTCCATTTATACCAGGTGTATACTTGTGAATCTTTATGTTTATAGATTGTGTCTGTTATATAGAGGTCATGATGGCTGCAAAGCGCTATCAGTCTACTTCCGTTATCATTCCTTTCATTTTGCTGATCTCCGAATGCTCCCAGATGTTTTACTATGCCCACTCTGTTATGTCCTAGTCCTTCATTGAAGTCTCCCATAATTATAATGTTGTCCAGCATATCTATTTTATTTATCACGTCATGTATGTCTTCGTAGAAGTCCTCGCATTCTTGCTCATTATTGTTTGTATTACATGGTGCGTATATTTGTACGTATGTTGTAATTGTTTGTTCTTTTATTCTCACTGTTATGATTCTTTCTATATATATTTTATTTCTAGTATTCCTCTTGCTAGCCGTGGTTCGATGACTATTCCCACACCGTGTCTTGCCCTTCTTGCTGTTCTACTCCAGAGTAAACAAACGTGTAAAATCAAATCAAATCAAATCAACTTTATTAGGGTCACAAATTGGGCGCGCAGGCCCGACTTACATTCGGCCCTTCCAATCACTCGTCTTTCATTCATCAAGAGCATTATACATTTACATAGGAAGAAAAATAAACATTGTGAAATGAATGTTGTAAACATAAACAAGGCTTATTAACATGTTATGAGGCCCATCTCCCACTTATCCATACATCACCCCACCCCCACACACACCCCCACCTACCCACACACACGCACACCAGGGACACATACATACCCCACCAACCGACCCATCCCCCTCGCGCACATCCCCCACCCACACACACTACCCTCATGTGATCCCCCAACCAAAACACACTCGCCATCCACAAACATTCCCCCACTAACCCACACATCCCACGCCCATCCACATCCTAACCCACACATCATCTCCCCACCCACACCTCAAACCACCCATCCCCCAGCCACATCTCCATCGACCACATATTCCCCTCCCCACGCACACAATCCCCCACCAACCCACACATCGCACATCCACTCACACATCCCCAAACCATACACACACATCCCCACCAACTGACATGTCCCTACCCCCACACACACATCTCCCTAACCACCCATACATCCCCAAACTACTCACACACACCCCACCACCCACACATACAACTTCCACCCACCCACACATGCCTTAACCCAATCCCCCACCCACCCTCACATTGCATACACCCCCTACCACGCAATATTCCCAACCCGCACACCACACATACACACACATATCCCTCACCAACACATCTCCACTTACACACCACACACATATCCCCCACCCAGATACCACACACAATTCCCACCCACACCCACACAGATACCCTTACCCATCCACCCCACATACCCCCACTCACACACCACAAAACACACACATACCTCACCCACACAATATCTCCTACCAACACACCACACACCTCTCTCCACCCACACACGCATTCCCTACCCGTACACCAACACACACTCACTCACGCATACATCCTCCACTACGCACCCACACCCCACCCACCCACCCACCCCCAACCAAACATCTCACGATCACAATACCCCTACCCACACACATCCTCCACCCACTCACACATCCCATCCCGACACATACAACTCCCTCTTCGACCTACACAACCCTAAGCCACTCACACACCCTCACCCACTCATTCCCCATCCATGCACACATTTCCCACCCACACACCCCCACATACTTCCCCCAACCACCACACATCCCCCTACTCACCCCCACATATACCCCACCCATACACACATTCCCCGCACCCATCACACACATCCCCCACACAACCCACTATCCTCCACCCACACACATATCCTCACCCATACCATCACAAACATACCCTCCACCCACACATCATGCACACATCTCGCACCAACACACCGCACACATATCTCACACCCACACACCATACACTTATCCCCACCCGCCCTTGCATTCCCAATCCACCCAACACAATCCGCCACCCACACATACTTCCTCAAACCATCCACATAAACACACATCCCCCGAATCCATCCCATACAATATCCTCCACCCATATACACATCCCCCACACCCATTCCCACACCCCTACTTTCACCCCCACACATCCATCCACACATCCCACCAACACCCAGAAATATCACTACCCACCAAAACCACACACCCCAACCCATCCAAACACATATCCCCACCCACACATATCCCCACACTCACACACATCCTCCACACACACTCACACCTCCTCACATCTAGGCACATACAAAATGTCTCAGGTTAGCAGTAAAACTAGTATGAACAACCTCCCACACTTTACTCACACACATACACTGACACTTGTCATGAGCAGTCTCATAAAAATGTTAAACATGGAGAAAAATGTGTACATAAAATGTATGTGATGTAAAACTAGTGATGCTCCCAAACACACACACACACACACACACACACACAAACACCACTCTCTCTCTCTCTCTCTCTCTCTCCTCTCTCTCTCTCTCTCTCTCTCTCTCTCTCTCTCTCTCACGCTCACTCATTCACTCTCGCGCACACTCATTCACTCTCACGCTCACTCATTCACTCTCACGCTCACACATTCACTCTCGCGCTCACTCATTCACTCTCACGCTCACTCATTCACTCTCGCGCTCACTCATTCACTCTCACGCTCACTCATTCACTCTCACGCTCACTCATTCATTCTCGCGCTCACTCATTCACTCTCGCGCTCACTCATTCACTCTCACGCTCACTCATTCACTCTCACGCTCACTCATTCACTCTCGCGCTCACTCATTCACTCTCATGCACACTCATTCACTCTCATGCTCACTCATTCACTCTCCCGCTCACTCATTCTGTCTCTCATTCACACTCACTGACTCTCTCACTCAAACTACAGTAATGGACATGAGTTTATATGATGCATGATAAAATCAAGTGGTATTTAACTGATAATATGACAGATGGGAATACACAAACATATGGATTCACGTGTTACATAACATTCGTGTTACACGACATGCATCTGCTCAGCTCTCTCTCTCTCTCTCTCTCTCTCTCTCTCTCTCTCTCTCTCTCTCTCTCTCTCTCTCTCTCTCTCTCTCTCTCTGTAACTGCGGTGGAGCTCCTTGCATCCTTTCCCCTTTGTTCTCGTGTCCGCTATTCCCATCAGTCCAATTTCCCTCTCTTCCATTGTTTCTATAAGCTCTTCTTCTTTACTATTGAAACCACAGACGTTCATTGTGCCTATTTTTTGAGTCGCTGATCTATCTCGTAGTCCATTAACATTGCCGGGTACCTGTCTTTCAAACCTGTCCCCAACCACTTTAATTCCTCCAACCATAATGGAGTCGACGATGCATGTGTCACTGCATTGAAACCCTGTTTCTCCAACAGCTCCATCGGGCTCAAAATTTAATCCGAATTAATCAACTCTCTGGGATACGTCCATCCAGCAGGTTGTGAGGGTCTTAAACCTGGCTCGTTAACCTAACACATGTGAGACAGTACAAATACAACGTGATTTGACTTGAGACTCAACGACACTAAGTTTCGATGGATTTATTTACAGATCACGATCTAGAGATGATCATCACAATACATAAGTTATAACAATACACTTACAGGCAACCCACAGCTTACAATCAGTCTCACAAGATGTACAAGCACTCGACTTTCGGGCCACAGAAACTACACAAGCCTTTCTCCCATCATACGTCCAGTCGAGTCCGAGTCCCAGAGCTGTCTGGCTATTTCTCGCAACGCGCCTGCCCACCTGAAGTGGCTTCACGAGGCCTGCGTGCGTCCTGCTTTGTTCTTGCCTGACCGCTGGCTGTCTCGTCAGCCGGCAACCTCGCAGGCAGGTAACTAATACTCGCCTGGCGGGCGTAACGATGTTACAGCATCCCCACTAAGGACTATTCGCCTGGCGGGCGTAACGATGTCCCTGCATCTCTGCTGGCAATACTTTAGACTCTGACACAGGTATCAATACTGTTGTGGACGCCACTGTATAAATGTGCCATCTTCCCCAACTGTCTACACTGTCTATCACTATGCTGTCCCCGCCCCCTATATATTCATACCTAACTGTCTCCACACTCCTATATTTTCATATCAGACTGTTCGCATATTTTTGGTGACCTAAAACCTATCTGCCAACCTACTATACTTAAACTCTGCAGCCAAAGAGTGCCTTCGCAATTGGCAAAGCCGCCTTTTTCTCCTCCCACATGGAAACATTGTAGTGGTGTATTTTGCTTATATTGTTTTGTTTTTTTTTGTATTTCGTTGTTTATCTATTTGTATTGTCCTGTCCTTGACAAAGATTCTGAGAATCGAAACGTCGGCCGTCCTGTGTGTCGTATAGTACGCTTTTGTGTGTATTTTATTTTATTACTAGCTGACCCGGCCCGGCTTCGCCCAGACCCTGATGGGGAGCATCTCATTTAATTCATATAAGTAGTCATATAAGTTCCCGTTCCCGACTATCTATCTGTCTGTCTGTCTGACCCGGCCCGGCATCGCCCAACTCCTGGTGGGGAGCATCTCATTTAATTCATATAAGTAGTCATATAAGTTCCCGATCCCGACTGTCTGTCTGTCTGTCTGTCTGTCTGTCTGTCTGTCTGTCTGTCTGTCTGTCTGTCTGTCTGTCTGTCTATCTATCTATCTATCTGTCTGTCTGTCTGTCTGTCTGACCCGGCCCAGCCCATGGTGGAGAGCATCTCATTTAAATCATATAAATGTCATATAAAGTTTTTCCCGTT
>JACEFZ010004628.1:0-32500 GCA_014155875.1 Cepaea nemoralis
CTAAATATTGACTATTAGTCCTTGATTTGGGGACGTAAATTACAAGTACCTCGGAAGTCGGGGTGGGTTCGCCTGGCGGCGAGGGATACTGCTACCAGGCAAAGCTAATCCACGCACAAAAATCAGTCCTGTACACGTATATGGACTACGCTTGAGTTCAAATTGAGTGAACGCAGACAAAAAAAGAAAACATCCAGACCAGCAGGAAGATGATGCATACGATCAACTCAAGCAAATTGAAGTGTGTGACCTGTACGGAGTCTCAAGACTGTACGTTGAGACTCCGTACAGGTCACGACAGGCTGAAATACGACAAGTTGAATAAAATAAAGATAGAAGATGCTGATGAATGCAAATGTGGAACTGGTAAAATGACAGCTAAGCATTTTCTTTGCAGGCTTGTCCAACATTTGCAGAACAGAGAAAAGTACTTTGGCCAATGCCTGCAACATTTGAGACACACTTTATGGAGGTGTCAACACTGGTTAAGTTAGCTGTTGCCTCCGTTGCATAAATTCATTTTGACGTCTGAAATTGTACGAAAAAGAAGATTCTGGATCCTTTGCCAGATCAACTACCTATGTATGTTGATGCCACTAATGTCGTGAGTACACAGTTTGTGATGGCCGGGACTTGTCTCGGCTTCCGGAGCCGTGTGGTCCTTCACATCCTGCTCCAAAAAGCTGTGACATGTGATCGGACAGGGTAGTGCAGTTGCCGAGACATGACGCTCTCTGTGAACCACTTTATGGTTAGATCGTATAGAGTGGGCGTCGGCAACCTCCGGCACGCTTGCCTAGTGTGGCCCGTTGAATGATTGCCAATGACACGCTGAGAGAATAGAAATACCATATACGTTTGCATTAAACAGTTAAATGCTTTTTACTAATTCGAAGCAAACAATTCTTGTGAAGCTATTTCTGTTTTACATCCATTCAAAACTAACGTTGTTAGATAAAGAAGGCAAAAGTGTGCGATCTGATGTAAACCTAAACAGAGTGAATGTAGAGCAAAAATGGCAGAACTTAACCAAGTGCTATGTTTCTGTCCTATCCTTTTCCTCTCACGACCACCCCACCCCCAAAGTTTTGTTTCCGTGGCACACTCATGCCAGTACAGTCCGCTGACCGTGTCGTTAAAAAAAAACTGGTGTTGTTATTTAGGTATTCTGTGTTATTAAAATGGTTAAGCGAAAAAACCATTTGATATAATCTAGTTTCAATAAATGTTAACAAACGAATATTGATAAGATCATCGTGGTTGACATGCTGAGTAACTTTGCAATATTACTTCGGCACATTCACTACAAAACTGGTTGCCGACTGAATTGCGGACTGGGAGTGTATCTGAGATACGGGCTGAGAGTGTGACTGAGATACGGACTGGGAGTGTGTCTGAGATACGGACTGGGAGTGTGTCTGAGATACGGACTGGGAGTATGTCTGAGATACGGCTGAGAGTGTGTCTGAGATACGGACTGGGAGTGTGTCTGAGATACGGACTGAGAGTGTGTCTGAGATACAGGACTGGGAGTGTGTCTGAGATACGGACTGAGAGTGTGTCTGAGATACGGGCTGAGAGTGTGTCTGAGATACGGACTGGGAGTGTGTCTGAGATACGGGCTGAGAGTGTGTGTCTGAGATACGGACTGGGAGTGTGTCTGAGATACGGGCTGAGAGTGTGTCTGAGATACGGACTGGGAGTGTGTCTGAGATACGGGCTGAGAGTGTGTCTGAGATACGGACTGGGAGTGTGTCTGAGATACGGACTGAGAGTGTGTCTGAGATACAGACTGGGAGTGTGTCTGAGATACGGACTGAGAGTGTGTCTGAGATACTGACTGGGAGTGTGTCTGAGATACGGACTGGGAGTGTGTCTGAGATACGGACTGGGAGTGTGTCTGAGATATGGACTGGGAGTGTGTCTGAGATACGGACTGGGAGTGTGTCTGAGATACGGACTGGGAGTGTGTCTGAGATACTGACTGGGAGTGTGTCTGAGATACGGGCTGAGAGTGTGTCTGAGATACGGACTGAGAGTGTGTCTGAGATACGGGCTGAGAGTGTGTCTGAGATACGGATTGGGAGTGTGTCTGAGATACGGACTGGGAGTGTGTCTGAGATACGGACTGGGAGTGTGTCTGAGATACGGACTGGGAGTGTGTCTGAGATACGGACTGGGAGTGTGTCTGGGATACGGACTGGGAGTGTGTCTGAGATACGGACTGGGAGTGTGTCTGAGATACTGACTGGGAGTGTGTCTGAGATACGGACTGGGAGTGTGTCTGAGATACGGACTGGGAGTGTGTCTGAGATACTGGACTGGGAGTGTGTCTGAGATACGGACTGGAGTGTGTTTGAGATACGGACTGGGAGTGTGTCTGAGATACGGACTGGGAGTGTGTCTGAGATACGGACTGGGAGTGTGTCTGAGATACGGACTGGGAGTGTGTCTGAGATACGGACTGGGAGTGTGTCTGAGATACGGACTGGGAGTGTGTTTGAGATACGGACTGAGAGTGTGTCTGAGATACGGACTGGGAGTGTGTCTGAGATACGGACTGGGAGAGTACCTAACTGAGATACGGACTGGGAGAGTACCTAACTGAGATACTGACTGGGAGAGTGCCTAATTGAAATACGGACTCGGAGAGTGCCTGAGATACGGACTAGGAGAGTACCTAACTGAGATATGGACTGGGAGTGTGCCTAACTGAGATACGGACTTGGAGAGTGCCTAACTGAGATACGGACTGGGAGAGTGCCTAACTGAGATACGGACTGGGAGAGTACCTAATTAAGATTCGATAAAGATAGTGACTAACCGATTAACAGAGTAAGTTAGTAGTAAAGTGATATATGTGTTAAGACAGCGGAAAATATATATATTTACAGAGTGAAGGTGTGGCAAACTGATGTAATGATTGAGTGAGTGGCAAACTGACATACAGATCAAGAGACTGGTAAACTGAGGTACAGACTGAGAGAGTGGAAACTGACCATGCGGGTGGGAGGGGGGGGGGTGGGGCTAACCAAGGACTGTACTGTGTCCCCTTTGACCGGGCACTCGCTGAAGACAGCTAGGGTAATTGATTTATCGATGAACGAAATCCTTGACCCCAGGAGAAGGTTGCCAAAACAGGCAGCTGTCAGCCTGTCCAATGTCTGGAGTGGGAGTTGTGCATGTCTGAAGGCGCGGAGCGGCGGGATAACATGTGATGACTGCGGGGAGAAGGAGTGGTGAGAGTGAGAAACAAGGAGAGACAGAGTAGGGAAGGAGGCAGGGAGACAGAGAAGGTAGGGCAGACGGACTAAGAAAGGAATGAGAGACACAGTACGCGGAAGAGAGAGAGAGAGAGAGAGAGAGAGAGAGAGAGAGAGAGAGAGAGAGAGAAGTGAGCGGGAGTGAAAGACAGAGAGAAAGAGAGAGAGGGTTAATGAACGACTGAGAGAGAGGGAGAGAGAACAAGAACAAGTGAGAGTCATGGAGAGAAAAAGAGGAGAGACACACAGTGAGAGAGAGAGAGAGAGAGAGAGAGAGAGAGAGAGAGAGAGAGAGAGAGAAGAGATGGAGGGAGCGAGGGAGAGAGAGCACGCAAAAGAGAGAAAAAGAGAGAGAAAATTATGGGAAATGAGAGTAGAAAGAGAGAAAGAGAGTATATATATATATATATTATATGTGTGTGTGTGTGTGTGTGTGTGTGATAGAGAGAGAGAGAGAGAAAGAGAGAGAGGGGGAGAGGGGGAAAAGAAGAGAAGAGAAAGAGACGAGATAAGGAGAAAGAAATAGATGAGAGAGGAGAGGAGAAAGAGAAGAGAAGAGGGGGGGGGAGGAAGGGGAGAGAGAGGGAGGGGAAAAAGGGGGAAATGAGCGGAGTGAAAAAAGGGGAGAAAAAGAGAGAAAGGGGGCAATGAACGATGAGAGTTTCCCCGGAAGGTTAACCCGGTCAACAAATGCCCGCAGAAGTCGGATGTGTCGGCCTAACGGCGCAAGAAACGCAGCTCTGCTGTAAACAGCACAACGCAATCACATCCGAGAAAAAAAACTCCGGATGAACGAAGAAGAAGAAGAAGAACGACTAAGAGAGAGGGAGAGAGAACAAGAAGAAGTGAGAGTCATGGAGAGAAAAAAAGGAGGAACCCAGTGAGAGAGAAAAAGAGAGGAGGAGAGAGAGAGAGAGAGAGAGGAGGGAGGGAGGGGAGAGAGAGCAAGCAAAAGAGGAAAAAAGAGAAGAAAAAATTTATGGGAAAATGAGAGTAGAAAGAGAGAAGAGAGGGGTGTTTGGGGGTGTTGGGGGGAGGTTTTGAGAGAGCGAGAAAGAAGAAGAGGAGAGAAGGGTGAGAGAGAAAAGACAGAGAAAAGATATAGAGAAGGAGAAAGAGAAAGATAAGAGAGAGAGGAGAAAGGAGAAGAGAGGGAAGAGAAATTTGGGGGCGAGAAAGAGGGGAAAGAGGGGAGAGAGGAGAGAGGAGAGCGAGAGAAGAGGAGAGAGAGGAGGAAAAGGGAGAGGAGAGAGAGGGGGAGAGAGGGAGAGGAGAGAGGAGGAAAATAGGGGAAAGGAGGGTTTTTTTTTTCCCCCGGTTTGGGAAAAGGGGGTTTTGGGCCCTGAAGAGGAATTGACCCACCCCCAAAAATGACCGCAGGTTCTTAGGATTAGCCACCCCGGTTTTAAACAAACATGAAGAGGTGACAGGGGCCGGCGGCAGCAGAAAAGTCTGGTTTGGGTTTGAACACATACCCCGACCCCAACACTGCTAGAATACAGCTGTCCACCATACACCCCGGGTAGATACTGCCATGGGCGGAATACTTCTGTGTGTCCATTATATACACGGTGATGGACCATTTCTATGTGTCCATATATGTCGATTATATGCAAGGTTTTCGGGAAGGCTAACCCGGTCAACAAACGCCCGCAGAAGTCGGATGTGTCGGCCTAACGGCGCAGGAACGCAGCTCTGCTGTAAACAGGCACAACGCAATCACGTCCGACAAAATCTCTCCGGATGAAGGCAGAAGAAGGAGAAGATATACTTCTACGTGTCCATTATATACAAGGTGATAGGGACAGAGGGGTCACGGGGCATGGTCGGACTTCCCCCACGTGGTGCGTGCAGATCAGCAGTTGATGGTAGGACACGGTACAACGTGACAACGAAACTTAGTCGCAAGGCTGCTGCAATATGCCAGGTACCGTCCCATATCATTGACCTTGTCAAGGCTGCCTTGCAACGCCACCCAATGGCTCGTGGACGTTGTCGCACGGTCTTTTGCACTCACTTGTCATCTTCTGTTTCTGCTTCACGAATGTCCTCTATCCCTCTGTGCTACATGGCCGACGTTTTGGACCCCCAACATATATTCCCCTGCAAGCAGCCCACCCTGTCGGGCTGGGTGTATCCCCATGCTTCCTGTCATGTCATAGATTCCTGGGCAGAATCCGTGCATTGGCTGACATTTGTGTTAAACAATCGCTGTTAAACAATCGCGAAGTAGTTATGGACGCGATTCGCAATCCCGCATACCACATTCGAAACACAAATGTGGGGAATTTGGTAGCAGACTGCCTTGCGTTGGTTTTCATAGAATGGTATGTGTGTCTGTCGTTCAGAAAGCAATGGCAAACTACTGAACGTAAACCTTGCGAAGAAATCAACGTCATAAAATGTTGGGACTGACTGCGGCTTACTCTATAGGATAAGCAACAAACTGTTGTTAAACCGCAATTTAAACATAAATCAATCAATAAAGATTGCCCGGCAGCAGTCTCGTACCACGGTTCTGTGATGTGCTTGCTTGCTTGTGTTCGTGGGCTTGAGCTCCAACGCGAAGTCCTGTATGTCGGATGAAGGCATCCTGTTGTCCAACATCAGTGTGATGTCATACAGGACCTGAGGTTTGCGTGAGTATCCGTTGTCATGTCTGGCTTATTGGTGTGCAGACTGGTGGTTCCTCGCCGTACAGGCAGACACTCTCCGACTTCGGAGGAATCAATGATCCTACTGACTTTAGCCAGGATCCCGAAGGGAGCTGTTGTCCAGGACGCTCGACGAGGACGCGTCAATAGGTCTTGGCCAGTATATAACCCGGCCCTGGTGCCTTGGAAACACCTCTGCGCCCTGTTCTGTGATGTGATAGCGCTATCACATGTTGAAGGCCTAGAGCCAGGAGGAAGAGGCCATCAGTCACTCCCTCACTGTGGCCAGCGTCGAGCCCAGGCGTAGAACCGTGTCCCACCGGGCTCATGACATTACCAGCGCAGTTCGCTATCCACTTTGCGAACACGCCCGGCAAACCACAATTATGTCAGCAGAAGTACACGATTAACTGATTTAGCGTCACATAGAAACTCGGGCTGGATCCAACATGGTACACAATCAAATGAATAAGTTGAGGTCAGCATGGCCGAACGGTTAAGAACGTGCGTTCATAAGCATTAAGAAAGTACTTTACAACGCAATCTTCCTACCAACTCTATGCTACCAATGCCAAACCTGGACAATGACAGAAAAAGAGACAGGAAAAATCACAACAACAGAAATGAGATTCCTGAGAAGAATACTCAATGGTCAAGAAGAGATAAGATCAGAAATGAAGAAATCAGGACTAAAGTGTGTGTGTGTGTGTGTGTGGGGGGGGGGGGGGGGGGGGGGGGGGGGGGGGGGGGGGGGAGAGGGGGGGGGAGTGTGGGGGGGGGGGGTATAGCAGAACTAGATGTTATTAGAAGGCAGCAAGTCAAATGGTTTGGTCATGCAATAAGTTACCAACTAACAGCATACCACAACAAGCAATGATGTACAGACCAGATGGAAACAAAGGAAGAGGCCGACCACGTAAACGATGGACGGAGGGAATAGCAGAGTCCATGGGAATATCGATACATGAAGCCCATAAGCGGGCACTCTCCCGCTGTTTATACTTCACCTCGACACCGCAAGGTACAAGAGGCACATGATGAGATGAGATGAGAGTTCATAAGCATCCTAGGTAAGCCTAGGTAAGGTGTTCAACCCCTACACCGAACTATTGGACTAAAATGTTGTCTTCTCGTTCTTGACTTGGGGACTTAAATGACATGTACCTCTGAAGTCGGTGTGGGTTCGCCTGATGGCCAGGGAAGTAGGGAAGCTAATCCACAAGCAAAATTATGTCCAGTGCTACTAGACGTAGTGTATGGACTAAGCTTGAGTTCAAAGCGAGCGAGTGCAGACAAAAAAAATGAAAATTGCTGTTCCCTGAGTATTGAAATTGCAGAAAATACCACGAAACAAATCGTATAACATGATGACTCTATTTCAGTTGAAATAATTCATTACGTTACTTTATTATATGTTGAACTTACAAGATACAGCCTTGTATGCCAGGCAACAAATTGTGCGATATATTGTTTGTTTTCATTATTCAAATTCACAACGGGAAAACATTGCTTGGAAATTTATGGAATTATTATTGCAAGGGATCTAACCCATGTAATTCAATAATATATTTATGAAAAGAAACGATGGCCTCCCTTAATAATTGTCGGTGATTTCTCAAGTTAATGGCGAACAGTCATATCATGCCGGTCTCTCTGGCCGAGGGGTTACACCACTCTCTCCGTAATCCCGTTTATCACACAGAGTCTCGTAGCGGACGAGAACTGGAAGCGGTTCTACCCCCGCTGATGACTTGCGGGATAACTGAGCCGGCCGCTCAGAAAGCAATGGCAAACTACTGAGCGTAATCTTGCCAAGAAATCAACAGACAGCTGAAAGATGCTGCTGTTGACAGCGATGTCCTGTAAAGGATTTACGAAAAAAAAAAATATCATATACTGGGAGGTTAGCATGGCCGAATGGACAAGAACTCGCGTTCTTAAACATCCGGTGTGCTGATGCCGAGATAAGGGGTTTAACTCCTACACCAGACAGTTGGACTGAAATGTTGGCTTTGGGACGTAAATTACAAGTACCTCAGAAGTCGGAGTGGGTTCGCCTGATGGCGAGGGACACTGGTACTAGGGAAAGCTAATCTACACACAAAATTCAGTCCAGTACTACTAGAAGTAGTTTGTAGGAACTACGATTGAGTTCAACGTGAGCGAGCGCAAAAAAAAAAAAAAAAAAAAAAAAAACAACCACACAGTGGGTTGATGGAAGAAAGCTCCAGCTGCGAGAAAGGCAATCTTCTCCAATATACAAACTAAAGGATAAGCTACATCTCAAACAGTGCGAGAAGAACACTAACTATGTCTCAGAAGCTCGACGGATGAATAACTTACACACATATGCAGACGAACGACACTGCGACCCACGCTTTATCGACGGAACAGCAAGAACAAAACCATTATAAATATATAAACGAACTCCCCCCCCCCCCCCCCCCTCCTCGTTTTCATCCTGTTTCAGGATATTGCGGTCAACACCAGCATCTTTCAGCTGTATGTTGGTTCCTAGGCTAGATTGATTGATTGATTGATTGACTGATTTAGGAACCGACATCACAGCATTCGGGACATTCCCATAAGCGCTCCGTCTCCATCCTCAGCAGCCAGTGAAGAGTTCCAACACTAATAGTTCCAGTAGCAATCTGATTATATGTCCGTCTCGCCTTTCCTCCGAGCGCCGAGCGTCGGCCAGATCCCCTCGTCACACCTCGTTGTCTCATTCTTACCAGACCATGGTGCTCCATCTGCTCCTCCGAGGTGTACACGTGCTCCCACAAGGCCGCAACCACGTCTGCCTTGTCATGCATCAATACTCCACCAAATTTTGCCGAGCCAGCCAATCTGTCCGCCTGTTCATTCCCCAGCACACCGGCATGCCCAGGAGAAAAGATCCAGGTGATGCTTACTACCCGTGACCTCTGAAGCGAAGCAAGCCACTCTGCACGAAGCCTACCTGTTCTCACCCTTCTCAGCATGCTTTCTGAGTCAGTTACAATCACAATGTGTGTATGTATCGTGTTTTCTATCCAGCGGAAAGCTTCACTGACCGCCTCCACCTCCATTCTTAAGCTAGATGTAGTGTTATCATACGCCAGGCTCTCCTGCACCAAACGCCGACCATTAGTTTTTGCCAAGAACCCCCAGGCACTTCTCCTACCTCTCAACACTGACCCATCCGTGTAGATAATCACATCACCCGGGCGAGAATTTTCCTGAATTAGTTGCTGAATTTCCACTTCCGTGGCCCCTGCTGGCCACTCCCTGCACTCCCGGCTCAATGTTATTACAACTCTGCACAAGTCTGACTGCACGGCTGGCACTCTGACCCACTCCTCTCCTCGCCTGATGTTCTCCAAGGGGCACACCTGTCTGATCGTATCCTCCGCCTGAGCCATCCATGATTTCCCTCTTATCAGTCTCTGACCCTTAACTACGTCCAGCGCCTCATGCAACGGGTGATCTGTGTCTGCAGCTACTCTGAGGTATGCCTTCGCTTGCATCACCTTGTGCCTACCAGCAACAGTAGGCAGACCAAGGATGTAACGCATACACACTACTGGAGTGTCTCTGGTGCATCCCAGAATGACCCGCATCGCTTCATTCTGTATGCTCTAATTTCACCAGCTGACTCTTTGAGACAGTGAGCATTCCTAGTCCATAATCAATCACTGAGAGGATCAAGTGCTGGTATAGTGTGAAGAGCATTCTCTGCTCTGTGTCCATTGCAGCCATAGTTTTAAGTGCATTGAGTCCCTTTTGAGATCTTGTCACAACCGTCTCCACATGGTCCTTGAAGGACAGACTCCTGTCAAATGTGATTCCCAGATACTTCAGTTTGTTCTCTCTGTTGACGCTTCTACCATCTATCGTGAGGCTTGGGGTATCATCTCTCACAATCCTATTGTCCAGAGAGCACCACAACATCGCCGCCTTTTCCGGGTTGATGACAGCACTCATTTCAGTGCACCAGTCAATCACTTTGTCCACTGTCACCTGTAGCTCCTGGGCTAGATTACGCTCATCAGCACGCCACGACTTTCTGAGCGACCGGCTCCATACTCTCATAAGTCACTGGCGCGACTCGAACCACCTCAAGTTCTCGTACGCTCACATATAACAGAACAACACACACAATTTTGCGGTGAAGTAACAAGGATATGGAGGCTAGAATGTGTACTAAAGTAACAAAAATATGGAGGATAGAATGTGTACTAAAGTGACAAAAATATGGAGGATAGAATGTGTACTAAAGTGACAAAAATATGGAGGATAGAATGTGTACTAAAGTGACAAAAATATGGAGGATAGAATGTGTACTAAAGTGACAAAAATATGGAGGATAGAATGTGTACTAAAGTGACAAAAATATGGAGGATAGAATGTGTACTAAAGTGACAAAAATATGGAGGATAGAATGTGTACTAAAGTGACAAGAACATTGAGGAGAATGTGAGAAGGGGAATGCGAAGATGACAGATTCTCTTCTGTGCCAGTCTGCGCCAGGATAAAAGCTACTATGGAGGAGGTAGAGGACGATGGCCACAGAAACCTCCCAGTTCTCACTTACATGTCATGGGGACAATGTATACATATGTCTACATAATGGGACAATGGCCCACCTGCCTTTTATTCTGAATGTGTTGAGTTCGACAACCCATACGAATTATCGTTAATGGTGAGTACGGCAGATCTAACCACCAGGTAGAAGTCGGTTGGTACAGAAAACGTCCTCCTGCCCTCAAAGGTAGTGGAAAGGGGGGGGGGGGGTGTTTGCAGACCACTACATATTGTATGGTTGTATGGTGAGTGGATGTATGTCTGTATTTGTGTGTGTGTGTGTGTGTGTGTGTGTGTGTGTTTGTGCGTGGGTGGATGTGTGTGTGTGTGCGCGCGCGTGTGTGTGGGTACTTGTGTATATAAACACAAAGCATACAGAAACATTACCCATCCTCCTCTGGCGATAAGAGCAAAGTACATGAAACGTGTGAATGACACGCCTGAAAACCTGCACTCGTGCTTGGAGACATTGCGCGCAGGCTCGGATTAAATGAGTTGTTGTCTTACTGGGAAATAAATAAGTCATCATCATCATCATCATCATCATCATCATCATCATCATCATCATCATCATCATCATCATCATCATCATCATCATCATCATCATCATCAATCGACTAATCATCAAGTAGAACAAGAATGAACAACTCAATTCCACAAGGCTAAGCAACAACACAAAAATTACATCTTCTACAATTACTACTAGCACACCTAGGAAGCAAAATGACATCTACAGGGGACTCGACACCAGAAATATTATCTAGAATCGCACTGGCATCTGGTGCCTTCAATAAACTGTCAAACATCTGGAAGTCAAAGACACTCAGCAAACATACGAAACTTAAAATCTTCAACTCTTGTGTGATTCCAGTGCTAACGTATGGATGTGAGAGTTGGAAGTCAACGGTAGTTTTAGATAAACAAAATAGACAATTTTGAGAACAAATGTCTTAGAAGAATTCTAAACCTCCACTGGACAGATTTCAGAACCAATACGCAAATAAGACAAGAGACTAAGCAAGATATTGTATCCAATTTTATAAGAAAACGCCGTTGGAACTACATCGGCCATGTACTCAGAATGGACAAGACAAGGCTCCCCTACCAAGCCCTCATATGGTCACCAGTAGGGAAAAGAACACGGGGAAGACCAAGAGAGACCCTGCGTAGAACCATCATCAGAGAAGGCTCATTCAACGGCCAAGTGAACATCCAGGATCTACAACAGGCAGGTAGCAGCGAACCGCCGGACATGACTTCTGCCCTATGCGCCCTATGCGCCGACTTAGGCTCAAGAGGAAAGACTAACTAACACAAATAGCAATATTAGGCTCGATTGTATCCCTTTGCTGGAGTTTGCCTAGTTACTTTAACGATGGATACAATTTCTATTTCTTTGTTTAAAATAAAAATTTAAAACAATAAAAAAGTAAATGACCATTGTAAGACCTTAAGGCGTATTAGACACGAAGTGTCAAAACCATATTTGTACAGGCCAATTGGCACTAAGGTGCGATGTGGTCGCTATACCCTGCCCATCTATACATACCGAGGCAGTTTTCTGATCTGGGTCAGTGATGTGACAGCGCCGTCTTATTCTGTCGGCCTGGACATACGGGGGAATAGGTAGCTAGTCTTTCTCTCACTTTCGCAGGTGACGAGACAAAACGTTGAACCGTCGTTCGACCAGGCCGATGACACTATCAGCGCAGCTCGCTATCAGCTTGGCTAGCGCACCGTCTTCGGTCGCCGATACTTCAACATTACAAACACACACGTCCCGCAGCAGAGGCCTACCATAGGTCTGTCACGTGAAAGGACCTTCACGCTATCTAGGTCCGAATGCACGGGGGAATAGGTGGAGTTGGAGGACGGCGGGTGCAGGACTCGAACCCTCGGCCGAAGGATAAAGCTCATGACATTATTAGCTTAACCCACTAACGCGGCCCCTATCCCCCGACTTTACACACCATCACTTGTCCTGGCATGCATATAAGGTTGAGCAGACCTCGGGGCCCAGGCCAGTTGTAACATGAACCTACTGCTGCGGATTGGATCCCATGACCACAAGGGTCTAGCCAGTACTCTACCGGGGCTCTCTTACTTTTCTCAGGCGAGGCGATACTTGTGATGCCTCATTTATTTAATCTCTATGGGTTCTTCTTCTTCTTCTTCGTTCATCCGGAGTTTTTTTCCGGACGTGATTGCGTTGTGCCTGTTTACAGCAGAGCTGCGTTCTTGCGCCGTTAGGCCGACACATCCGACTTCTGCGGGCATTTGTTGACCGGGTTAACCTTCCCGGGACTATGGGTTCTAGTGCTGGAGTTTGTTGATAAGGACGTCTGTAAAACCTGCGGAGGTAACAGTACCAGTCTACGTCCGACACTAGCAAGTCTGTATGTGCTGTGGTCAATCCTAGCCAGTCCGTATGTGCTGTGGTCAATCCTAGCCAGTCTGTACGTGCTGTGGTCAATACTAGCCAGTCTGCACGCGCTGAGATCAATCCTAGCCAGTCTGTACGCGCTGTGGTCCAAGCCAGTCTGTACGCGCTGTGGTCCTAGCCAGTCTGTACGCGCTGTGGTCCTAGCCAGTCTGTACGCGCTGTGGTCAATCCTAGCCAGTCTGTACGCGCTGTGGTCCTAGCCAGTCTGTATGTGCTGTGGTCAATCCTAGCCTATCTGTATGTGCTGTGGTCAATCCTAGCCTATCTGTATGTGCTGTGGTCAGCCGTGGCGTGGCTACACCCTAATGTGTGTCCACGTAGATGTCAAGTCTCAGTACAGGTCTTGGATCTCCCCCACCCCCTCCAGCTGGTTTCTAATCTCTAAAGCACTGACTGAGTGGAGATGATACTATGGTACAGGGTCGGGAGACAAGGCTATACTGACGTCATTCCAACAGACACAAGCTTACAGGGTCGGGAGACAAGACTATACTGACATCATTCCGACAGACACAAGCTCTTTCTGGGGGTTCAGGGACACTAAACGTCAATACATATCACTTCAATTAAAATGTACCGTCTCCCACAAGTTTCACAACAAGCCAGCCAGCCAGTCAATAAACCTCCAACCAACCAAGCAACGAACTAACTAGCCATTCATCTATCCATCTATCCAACCAACCAACTATCCGCGTACCCAGCCAACCAACCAACCAACTATCCGCGTACCCAACTAACCAACCAACCAACCAACCAACCAACCAACCAACCAACCAACTTACCAACCAACCAACCAAACAATCAACTATCCACGAACCCAACAAAATAATTAACCATCCAGCTATCCAACTATCCAACCAACCAACCAACTATCCACGTACCCACCCAATCAACCACCCAACCAATCAACTATCCACGCACCCAACGAATTAACTAACCATCCATCTATTTAACAAACCAACCAACTATCCACTTACCCACCCAATCAACCAACCAACCAACCAAACAACCCACCAAATATCAAACTATCCACGCACACACCCAATCAGCCACTAACCAACCAACCAACCAACCAACCAATCAACCAAGCAACGAATTAACTAACCAAACAATCAACCAACTATCCACGCATCAACCCAACCAACCAACCACCTAACTAACCATCCATCCATCCAACCAACAAACCAACAATTTCCTCGCACCCACCAACCAACCGCCCACCCACCGATCACCAACCACTACCAACCAACCTGCCAACTCACCAATCATCGGCGTCGTTGCTATTCTATAAATAATAGGGAAAAGTCGTCATTTATCTTCTTGTTGGTGTTCTTGTTTCCACTTACCGACGAAGACCTGTCTCCACAGTGTCCTCCTAAAATACTATACATATTTTAATATGCGATAGTTTTTGTGTGTAACTGCCAGACGGCATGTTGGTGTTATTATAGTATTACAGTTTATGTAACTGCCAGACAGCATGTTGGTGTTATTATAGTATTACGGTTTATGTAACTGCCAGACAGCATGTTGGTGTTATTATAGTATTACAGTTTATGTAACTGCCAGACAGCATGTTGGTGTTATTATAGTATTACAGTTTATGTAACTGCCAGACAGCATGTTGGTGTTATTATAGTATTACAGTTTACGTAACTGCCAGACAGCATGTTGGTGTTATAGTACCACAGTTTATGTAACTGCAAGACAACATGTTGGTGTTATTTATGTAACTGCCAGACAGCATGTTGGTGTTATTATAGTATTACAGTTTATGTAACTTCCATACAGCATGATGGTTTTATTATAGTATTACAGTTTATGCAACTGTCAGACAGCATGTTGGTGTTATTATAGTATTACAGTTTATGCAACTGCCAGACAACATGTTGGTGTTATTCTACAACCACTGTTTATGTAACTGCCAGACAGCATGTTGGTGTTATTATAGTATCACAGTTTATGTAACTGCCAGCCAGCATGTTGGTGTTATTCTACAACCACTGTTTATGTAACTGCCAGACAGCATGTTGGTGTTATTATAGTATCACAGTTTATGTAACTGCCAGCCAGCATGTTGGTGTTATTCTACAACCACTGTTTATGTAACTGCCAGACAACATGTTAGTGTTATTAGAGTATTACAGTTTATGTAACTGCCAGACAGCATGTTGGTGTTATTATAGTATTACAGTTTATGTAACTGCCAGACAGCATGTTGGTGTTATTCTACAACCACAGTTTATGTAACTGCCAGACAACATGTTGGTGTTATTATAGTATTACAGTTTATGTAAATGCCAGACAGCATGTTGTTGTTATTATAGTATCACAATTTATGTAACTGTCAGACATCATGTTGGTGTTATTATAGTATCACAGTTTATGTAACTGCCAGACAGCATGTTGGTGTTATTATAGTATTACAGTTTATGTAAATGCCAGACAGCATGTTGTTGTTATTATAGTATTACAGGTTATGTAACTGCCAGACAACATGTTGGTGTTATTATAGTATCACAGTTTATGTAACTGCCAGACAGCATGTTGGTGTTATTATAGCACCAAATGTTATGTAACCGTGGTGGACAATTCAAATTACTGTGTCAATATGTGCGCTCTATGTATGCACAGTGTGCCTGTGCGGACTGTTGGCTTGCCGTCACTCCTTTCTATTCCATTGTTCGCAAGGGGCAGTGAGGAGCATTGCGTGATATTCACTGGCACAGGAACGGAACACTATGGGGACGACCCGTTGCCGTGAAGTTGGAACCGCGACTAACTAACTAACTAGTGTGCTCTATATTCCAGCTTGGAGGATTTAAGTTATTACTTAATTCTTGTGTGTGCTTTATGCAGTATGTACCTGACGAATTGCTGATTAATATACCAGTCAATACATCATGCAGCCTATTGTTTGTGTTTTCGTTATTCAAATAAGGTTAGTCAGGTCTTAGTCAGATATGATTGAGCTAATGTGTGACAATCAACAGTACTGCCTGCATTCTGTTAGCGTCTTATGTTGCGCGGCACTCCCCAAACCTGATATCCCATATTATGCCACGAGTACACACACCCTCTACTCTCACACGTGTACACATACACTCTACTCACACACGCGTACACATACACTCTACTCACACACATGTACACACACCCTCTACTCTCACACATGTAACCACACCCTCTACTCTCTTACATGTACATAACCCTCTAATCTCACACATGTACATATCCCTCTAGTCTCACACATGTACATAACCCTCTACTCTCACACATGTACATAACCCTCTACACTCACACGTGTACATAACCCTCTACTCTCACACATGTACATAACCTTCTACTCTCACACATGTACACATACCTTCTACTCTCACACATGTACATAACCCTCTACTCTCACACATGTACACACACCTTCTACTCACACACATGCACACATACCCTCCACTTTCACACATATACAAACACCCGGCATTTTCGAACGGATGGACGGATGAACCGATTGACGGATGGATAGATGGAAGGACAGTCGGATGGACCGATCGATCGATCGATCGAACGATCGACAGACAGACAGACATACCGAGATAGATAGACAGACAGACAGACAGACAGACAGATAGATAGATAGATAGATAGATAGATAGATAGATAGATAGATAGATAGATAGATAGATAGATAGATAGATAGATAGATAGATAGATAGATAGATAGATAGATAGATAGATAGATAGATAGATAGATAGATAGATAGATAGATAGATAGATAGATAGATAGATAGATAGATAGATAGATAGATAGATAGATAGATAGATAGATAGATAGAAACAACTACACCATTGAACGCATTAAACTGATAGAAACAGCTGTGCTATTGAACACATTCAACTGATAGATAGAAACAACTATAACATTGAACACAGCAAACAGATTGATAGAAACAACTATGAGATTGAACATAATAAGCAGATGGAAAGAAACGTCTATACCACTGAACAAAATAAACAATAAACAGGTAGATAGAAACAACTATACCACCGAACACAATAAAGAGACAGATGGAAACAACTATTACACTGAATACAATAAACAGATTTATAGAAACATCTATACCACTGAATACAATAAAGAGATTTATAGAAACATCTATACCACTGAATACAATAAAGAGATTTATAGAAACATCTATACCACTGAATACAATAAAGAGATTTATAGAAACATCTATACCACTGAATACAATAAACAGATTTATAGAAACATCTATACCACTGAATACAATAAACAGATTTATAGAAACATCTATACCACTGAATACAATAAACAGATTTATAGAAACAACTAACCCGCTGAACACAACACACTAAACCGATAAACTAAAACAACGGTACCACTGAACACAATACACAGATAGACTAAACCACCTATAATACTGAACAGGCTGAACTCATGTGGCTGGGTGGCCGGTGTCAGGTTTGCCATTCCTTTGTCTCGTCTGTCAAAGCCTAGAGAATGATTAATGGAGACATGATTAGCTTGCAGTTAACATTGAATGAACAGGATGAGAGAGCGGAGGAAGACGATGAAGGCGGAGGGGGAGAAAGAGCGAGAGAGATTGAATAAGTACAGCTGAGTTGAGTTCAGAACCGACATAACAGTCCTCGGGTCATTCCCATATGCGCCCGGGCCTCACCTTCAACAACCAGCGAAGAGTCCCATTAATGATGGTACAAGTTGCATGCAGTCTGATTATGTGCCCGTCTAAACTTTTCACGGAATCGAACCCACAACCTTCGTAGCCCTAGACGGACGGCTCGACCACTTCGCCACGGAGACTGCCAGTCATTTGATAGAATGCTTACGCTGGAGCTACGGAGTTCGTGCTTTGTGCGACGATTTCGGCAGCCCGCGCTGCGGAAAAAGACTGAGCCATATGGGATAAAAACCTGGAGCAATGAAGTTGACCCTGCCGACCTTTAAGCGACCTTTTCAATTAAAAAACAAAACAAATGTTTCATGTCAGTCGTAGGACGCTCGATCAACCACAACTTAGGCTCATTTTCTTGGCAAATTTATGTTCAGTCAATGTTGATGTCCAACAGGCCGGTATTAGAAACGATTTCACTACCCCGCCATTACCGCACAGGAAGTTTAAGGGCAAGTGCATGCAACTCCGCGTCTACGTAGACCTCTGTTAGAAGTAAACCGGAGCTGGTAGATCACTTATTCGCCCGGGATGAGACTAAACTGTAGTCACGTGACCAGCCCAGCAGATGCGGGTATGTGCGACAATGATCCAGAAAATACGCTGCCTTCATGCGCTCCACTTTTGCCGTCACTCAACCGTGACATGGAAAGTTCAAGGGCCATAGCAAGTGGCCTGGTGACAAAAGTGTCAAGTAATTGTATAGAAATGATCTCCGCCTGTAGCGAACAATCAGCATGCTTTGTAACTGTCACAACAACCTTAGTCAATTCTTGTTTGTCAGCCAAAGCGTTTGTCACACTAAGTGTTTATCACACTAAGAGTTTGCCACACTAAGCTTTTGTCAACCTAAGAGTTTGTCAGCCTAAGAGTTTGTCAGCCTAAGCGTTTGTCAGCCAAAGTGTTTGTCAGACTTAGATTTTGTCAGACTAAGCATTTGTCAGCCTATGCGTTTGTCAGCCTAAGAATTTGTCAGCCTAAGAGTTTATCAGACTAAGGTTTTGTCAGACTAAGATTTTGTCAAACTAAGAATTTGTCAAACTAAGAATTTGTCAGACTAAGAATTTGTCAGACTAAGAATTGGTCAAACTAAGAATTTGTCAGACTAAGATTTTGTCAGACTAAGATTTTGTCAAACTAAGAATTGGTCAAACTAAGAATTTGTCAGACTAAGAATTTGTCAGACTAAGAATTGGTCAAACTAAGAATTTGTCAGACTAAGAATTTGTTAGACTAAGAATTGGTGAAACTAAGAATTTGTCAGACTAAGAATCTGTCAGACTAAGATTTTGTCAAACTAAGAATTTGTCGAACTAAGAATTTGTTTGGCAGCCTAAGAGTTTGTCAGACTAAGATTTTGTCAAACTAAGAATTTGTCAAACTAAGAATTTGTTTGTCAGACTAAGAAATGCTGAATCATCCAGGCTACCAAATTGAATATTAAATAAAAAGCAAAAAAATATATTCTTAAAAGTAGTTGCATGTCTTTTACAAGAGGTCGCAGTCAACCCCAGAAATTATTATCTGTAATTTATTAGATAATTTTACGTTCATGTACCAACCAATCAACAAACCCACCAAACCAAACAACCATCCAATTAGCCAACCAACAAATCAACCAACTAATAAATCAACCAACTAATAAATCAACCGACCAGCCTATCAACAAACCAATCAACCCATCAACCAATCAACCATCACAGATCATTACTATTTGAAGCCATTTCTCCCGCTCACAATTATCGCATACAAAACAACTACTTAGAACATACACAATTAACTCTCTTTCTGAGAAGTAGTTAACCCCGTTTCTGTTTACACTCTACACATGACAGCTCCTACTCGCTATCCTACGCCTTCTCCTCCCCGCTGTAACACATGAAATGAAGCCGTTCCGTTTATCGAATTTAAGAGCAGGTTTCAAAGCAAAGAAAAATAGAAGATTCTAGAAGAGAGGATCGCACTCTCCTGGACTGTCAGCGAGCAATCAATGCCCATAATTGAGAGAAAGAAGCCAGGCTTGAAGAATTGCTTTGTAACAAATTTCTTTTTTTTCTTTGAGAATTGATCACTTTTCTGCTCTTTTGTTTAGAAACGGACAAGTGAAGAGTTCTTTGCCACGCCTTCAGGCCTAGAGGGTTTATTGTGCTAGTCTCATTTTTTTTTTTTAGACTAACGGGTCTACCTCGATAAAACCCCGATGGGTTAATGTTAGTTGTATATCCTTTACAGGACGTCGTCGCAGTCAACCCCATCATTTTCTTTTTTGTTGGTTGTTTGTGATTTATTGGTAAGTTTACATTCAGTAGTTTGCCAATGCTTGCTGAACGACCGCCACTCATACCATTGTATGAAAGTAAGAGAAAGGCGGCCTGCTTCAAAATCGCGCTGGGTTTCGAACGCGGTATGCGGGATTGAGCATTGCGACCGTATCACCTCCACCACAGCGTCGGTACAGGATGGGTCATCAACTGTCAAATACTTGCGATGTATGGCAGGGGGGGGGGGGGGGGGGGGGGGGGGGGAGTCTTGAGCCTGAGGAATTAAGGCCGCCTGGCTAGTCCATTGGCCACGAACTGGTTTGCGAGGTTAGAGTTTTCTTTTTGCCCCGACAAAAAATAAAACGCTCCACACCTTACCGAGAATTCGAACCCGGGTCTCCCGAAGCAGAATCCGGTATTCTAGCCACTCTGCCAGCCGCTCCTCATACTGGATGAATGCTGTGGTTAATATCGCACGAGCCTTCTTTACTTCCAGAACATTTAATCACGTCTATGGGTCAATTGCTTCCAGAACATTTAATCATGTCTATTTTAGGTTGGTAGCATAGGTCAATTACTTCCAGAAAATTTAATCATGTCTATTTTAGGTTGCTAGCATAGGTCAATTACTTACAGAACATGTAATCATGTCTGTTTTGGGTTGGTAGCACAGGTCAATTACTTAATATGTTTTGCGTTTCCTTTACAGGACATCGCTGTCAACATCAGCATCTTTCAGCTGATTGATGATTTATTGGCAAGATTATGCTTAGTAGTTTCCCATTGCTTTCTGAGCGGCCGGTTCAGTATCCCGCAAATCACCAGCGCGGGTAGAACCGCTTCCAAATCGTGTAACCCTTCGGCCAGAGAGACCGGCGGTCAATTACTTACCGAACACTTAATCATGTTTATTTTAGGTTGGTATGGTAGCACAGGAAAATTAAAACAAAAATAATAATGACTTGCTGGGAAGAGGATTGGTACAAATGTCCATTAACAGCGCTAGCCACTGTGGCGTCCCTCATATGCGCACATGTCTAATTTGTTTCATAGTTCTAGAGAATCGTGTTTGAGTATCTTTGCGTTTTTTTTTTTTTTTTTTTGCATATCCTTTACAGGACATCGCTGTCAACACCGGCATCTTTCAGCTGTATGTTGATTTCTTGGCAAGATTACGCTCAGTAGTTTGCCATTGCTTTCTGAGCGGCCGGCTCACATACCCCGTAAGTTACCGATGCGATTAGAACCAATGCTGATTCTCACCGTCATCACGTTACCGACGAGAGTATACGAGATTACGGAGAAAAGTCATAACCTCTAAGCCACGAAGCCGGCCTCTTTGCGGTGTAACCTGCGATATTTCGTATTAGCTTCTCATTAACTGTATGTCTGTCTCTCCGTCCGTCCGCCTCGCCCGTCCATCCATCCGCCCATCTTATATCTGTATGGCTGTCCGTCCATCAATCAATCTATCCATCCATCCATCCATCCATCCATCCATCCGTGTGTCTGTCCTTACTTCCTTCTATCTGTAAGGTCTATCTATCCGTCTACCTATCTGTCTGTCAATCCGTCCTTCTATCTGTCCTTGCATCCGTTCTTCTGTCTGTCCGTTCATCAGTCCGGCCGTCTGTCAGCCTGTCTGCCACCCGTCCATTTATCTGTTCCTCCATCCGTCCGTCCGTCGTCTGTCGATCTGTCTGTCTGTGTATCCGCCCGTCTATATTTTTGTCGCTTTGTTATCCTGTCTTGTTATCAGTCTATTTGAGTGTCTTTCCTTCTCTCTATCCGTCTACTCGTTCGTCTGTCCATCCCTTTGTATAATCGCCTGTCTATATATCTGTAAGTTTGTCCGTGCACTGTATGTATGTCTCTATTAAAACATATCTGTATCTGCACACAATCAAATACCCCCTCTCTCTCTCTCTCTCTCTCTCTCTATATATATATATATATATATATATATATATATATATATATATATATATATATATATATAGAGAGAGAGAGAGAGAGAGAGAGAGGGATAAAGAGAGAGAGAGAGAGAGAGAGAGAGAGAGAGAGAGAGAGAGCGAGAGATGTTTGTGAACGAATTAGGGAGGTGTTAGTAAGTGTGTGGGTGTTTGTGATATTTATATATACTAAAAGGCAAGAGGCCCCCCCCCCACTTCATTGCACCGGGTTTTATCCCATAAGGCTCGGTTTCTTTCCGAAGGGCGACCTGCCGAAAGCGTCGCAATAACGCACCAACTCCGTTGTTCCAGCGACGACTACCAAGAGTCTCCAAGAAAACTGCGCTGTTGAACCGAATGTATGGTCCAGAATCGAACATAAAGAGTCGACCCTCTTTAAAGTCGCTTAAAAGTCGACTGGGTCGACTTCATTGCACTAGGTTTTATCCCATACGGCTCAGTCTCTTTCCGCTTTCACTCGGGAACCGAACGACGCGGCCCGGAATCGAACCCACAACCTTCAGAGCCCGAGTCAAACGGCTTGACCACTTCGCCACGGACATACAACTTTCGGAGCAAGAGTCAGGCGGTGTAATCATTTAGCCACGGAGACCACTACAACCAGCGTGTCTTCCGGTGCGCTGATGTTGGGTAGCGGGTTTAACCCTCACAGGGGTCAGTTGGACTGAAACACTGACTTCTCATCCTTGACTTGGGGACTTAAATTACAAGTACCTCAAAAGTCGGAGTGGGTTCTCCTGATGGCGAGGGACACTGGTAATATGGAAGGCTAATCCACACGCAAAAATTAGTCCAGTGCACTAGAAGTAGTATCGCTAAAATGGACTATGCTTGAGCTCAAATGAACGAAAAAGATATGGATTTGAACACATGTTCACTTCGCCGACAGGCAACGCCCTAGCCACTGCGCCAACACGACTCCCAATGTCATTCTTGAAAAAGAAAACAGGCGTGGCATCTGTGATCCTCCCAGTGTGTATCCAGAACAGACTTGTTTGAAAGCGGGCATGAAAGCGGATTTCTCTAATCCCTCGACAGAAAGTCAGTACTCAATCGAGCTCGTAACGTGAGATGAAATATGATTACTGCTGACGTCAGAGATGTATACAATTTGGTCCTCTCTTGGGATTCGGGATATTGATCCGTCTAGTTCCTCCTCTCCCACTTTTGCACAATGGGATTGTTTGAGGGGACAACAGCTCTCGCGAGTGATATTATCAGTATAATTATTATTATTGTCATTATGCTGGTTGATCGACTGATGACAATAAGAGAACAGAACAGACCGAGTGCCCATCTTCCCATCAACATTCAGCTAATTATGAGTCCCTAATGGTCAGGTGCGTGTAGGTCAAGTTGTGGATAGCAAATTGTTGTCTAGATTACGAGATAGTTGAGACAGCTTGGACGCCATGAATAGAATACATAAAACACGAGTGATATACATAAAATAGAAATTACTCTGAACAACAGACAACCAGAAGTACTAGTTATTATAAGTAAACCGATCTTCTGGTCCAATATGGCGTATAGGCTGTTGAACCATTAAGGCCTCTGGAATGTATTTGCTTCTGGCTACGGTTTACTTACGATTTTTTCTCATGTTGAACTGGTAGTACATGGTTCCATCTCTCAGCTACTGTGTTAAGAACATGGAGTGACACTGTGAGCTATGGATTTTATGTGGAATTCCTTTTCATATGTCCGCTGTTGTTTATATTGTGAACTGCATGTTCAGAAAAATCAGAAAAATGGCGCATGCCGGTCACTGAACTAGCTGGTTGTGCCTCAGTAATGTATGTGCAACTTCTGATTTCCTAGTGACTGCCTCTTCCATCGACGATAAACTGTAATTGTAGCAGTAAGTGTATATGGGGTGGGCAAAACTACAGCACGCTTGAGCATCAGGGTAGAATGGGAAGAAGGATGCTCAAGTCGTGACGTAGTTTGTGGTTACGGATCAGTTAACATCGGGGACTAGAGAAGAGATGGACGTATGATTTAACTGAGCAACATCTGGCTTGATTCTGAATAAAGTAACATGAAGTTGGAACCGTCTTGGAGTTGTTGATAGTCCATCGTCCCTTCGCTGTACTGTTACAGTACAGAATTGTTGCCCAGACCAGGACGAATAACTTCAATTGTCGCGGTACCGCTATGTACTAGGCCACTATATTTGATGCAGCTACTACTTTATACAGCGTTTGTGGGGAAAATGCGGTGCCTTTGAAACATTAGCACGTTATCAGATTGTTGCTGAACGGACTTCAGGAAGTTTTCCAAAATGCCCGACCTAAACTGGCACCGGAACAGATCAACCTTTAATGTCTTCATGCGGTGGTGAAGTCCGCTCTCAAATCGTTTTCGAGCGTTACTGGTGGTGAAGCCCAGGCCGTTCTCAGATCGTTATCGAGACAATCGAGCCGTTGTCAAGTCATCTCCGGACTCTGTTGTGTGAGAGAGCCGCTTTGTCAAATCAGTCAGCCGCTGCTCTACACTGTCGATTGTTTTGAGAAGCTGACTATCGTTCATTGCTGATTTCAGAGGGCTGGCCAGTGCTGTCCTCTGATCACAATCGTTCCTTGCCGTGTTTCAAGAGCCCGTCCCTGGGTGGCTGATACATTCTATCGTTCCTTGCCGTGTTTCAAGAGCCCGTTCCTGGGTGGCTGATACGTTCAATCGTTCTTCACTGTCTTATTGACGTCGTTGTTGTTCCTGAGGAATCTATCGAGCCCTATCGAGCCTTGTGGAGTCTTGTCGAGCCTTGTCGAGCCCAGTCGAGCATTTTTGATCCTTACTGAAGCCGCTTTGTCGATCTTGGTTCAAGTACTCGAGTACCAGATACCGTGCTTCTCAGTCTCGGCATACAAGGGAAGAGACGTCAAGGACTTCATTTTAGATTGGAAAATTTAGTTCAACAAGAAAAGGGGTAATATATTAGATAGAAAATTATTGAGTTTCAGGAGGAAGATAACGTCCTTTGGTTAATTTAAGACTGTATATTAATAAGTATTGATTGTTTTTTTGCTTGAATAAGTGTAAATATTTCAGCATAGCAGACCCATCACAGCACAGTAGAGAAACAGGCATAATTGAGAATTATTTCGGCTGAGCTCAAGACTTCGAGTTTTTTTTTCAGGTACCAAGGAATATGCAGAAGAAGAAGTAGAAATATTGTTTCAAGCCTGATAGACATTACAAAGAAGTTAATATGAATTACTTATATGTAGAATTACAACGTGTTAGTACATGGTTGGGGGAATTAAAAGAGGCAGTTAGTGAAGTAGAGAATTTTGTAGAAACGTTGAAGAACAGAACGACTAGACAGGACCCTTATAGATTTAAAGTAGAATATAATAGAGTAGGAAAGAATAACAGGAGACAGCCACTGCTTGATAAAGACAGAAGACAATATAGTTATGACGAACCAAGGCCTAATGGTTATAGGGTAAAAGACGGTGAGAACAGACGTAATGGTGAAAAGTCGGACTGGTATGGCTGTTATAGATACAAGAATGATCCTGAGAGAGACTTTTCCAAGAAATTATGGAAATGGCCATCCTATGGCAAGACTGCTAGGAAAAAACGTGACGACTGGTTTGAACAAAGACGGAGACAGTATTTGAAGTCAGGGTCAAAGAACAAAGTGGAAAACGTAAGTGAAAATTCAACTATTCCTAAGGTGATTGCCAATATGACTGTTAGACAGGAAAAGAAAACGACGGTGTTAATAAAGAGAATAGACCGAGAGACACAGACGCAGACAAGTAATACGATAAATGATAGTACGCAGACACATATGGATACTGTAGAGAAGACAACCCAGGTACAGTCAATTAAGAAAATAGAAAAGGGAACGCAAACTATTAAGACGGTGGAAATTGCGGAACCACCTCAGGTGAAACTAGAAAAAGAAGACACAGTTGAAGTTAAGAAAGATAGACAGACGAGAACCAAAGACGAAAGGAAACCAAAGAGGAAAAGCATTGAAGAAAGAAATAGTAGTATGATAGTTAATAGAGGTACTGCCATGTCAAGTTCCTCAGGTATAGACATGAAATTAATCCCCAAATGGTGTAGAAATATTAGGTGTGAGAGTTCAGGTTACGGAGACGATGTTTCTGCCACCGCATGTTATAGTACGTGCCGTGATGCAACTGTGAATACTGATGATTCGGAGAATGAGAGAATTGCACTACGAGCAGATTATGACTCGAAGAGACGAATACCAAGAAAGAGAAAGAAAGTCAGACGTTCTAAAGGCGACTATGGGAATAAGATCGACGTGGCTGCAGTGAACTACTACTATGAATCTGATGAGGGAACTATTATCAGTGTGTCATCTGAAGACGAGATGGGGAAGTGCAAACGTTACGTAAGGTATACAGGAAACAGTGAGCAGACCGACGCAAATAAAGGAAATAAGAAGAAAGCATTTAAGAAGAAGAATAGTAATAGACAGATAGCGGAAATTTACTCCTCGACGACAGAAGATAACATAAGAAAACTCAGAGAATTAAGACCTGAGTACTTTAACAGGTTAACAACAGATAGTGAAGATGACATAATTAGAGAAAGACGTACTAATGTATTGAGAGACAATGAAATATTTAACTTGGACACACTCTATAACTGTTAAAATTCCTTGGGTGACGAAGGACATATGGAATAGTTTTGGCTTATGAGAAGAAATGCGGTTTGAGCATATAGATATATGGGTTGTCTAAAATAGGCAGATGAATTTTTTTGGTGTAGCATCACATGGTACAGGGTAGGCGATAGTGTTGTTGAGGATAGAGAGTTACGGCAAATGATATTCTACGTGGGTACGTAATACAGGATATCTTGTGTTTAGTTACGATGTAGGGAGAGTAAACAAGGTAAAAATACTCCTTTGTCCGGAATGGAAAGATACAGAGAGTTAATCACGTCGAGTGATGTATAACTGGTGTAATTAAAGTAGAGTAGATTCAGCACAGAATTAGTAGAGGGTGAGAGATAAACTAAGTATGAATGTTCGTACTAGAAATGGTTCGACTCAGAGCTATGACGTGATGTCTGAGATAGTTTTGCTTGTTGGTTTGAGAAGAAAGTGTAGTATTGTTGACAGGTGAACCGAGAGTGTCTGGTGAGGAGATATAGATTGAGGAGGAATTGAGTATCCTGTGTGTAAAATAGCCAGTTGAACGCGAGAATATTAAGAGTAAAAGACTGTAGAAGTTGATGCTTGAAGAATACGAGTTACGTCGTGCTTGTGGAGAAAGAAGAGCTGATTAAGTCTGAGAAAGTTGTTGTGTGGAGAAGTATAGAATGATAGTTACGAGGTTAGTGGCTCAGCGGAATGAGGTTTGTTTTGAGAGATAGTTGATAGTGCTGTAAAAGAGATATAAGTTGCGAGAGATAATATATAGATTCTGATCTTTGAAAACGAGTGAATGATTGAAAAAAAGTAGAAATAAGACAAACATATGTGCGTCGAGAATGGATAGGCTGATGGCAAGTGATAAGTACAGCATGCATGTACGAGGCGTTTAGTTAGTACGTGAGTATAATTCTAGACAAACAGGTATTCGTCGCGGTGAGTGAAGAAGGAGTGAGGTTTGAAGACGTCGCCTAAGTGAAGTACATAGATAAAATGTAATAGTGGCGCTGATATATCTTGTGTCAATGTGTGTAGAGGAGGTCGATACGCTTAGATTGTGGTGAGTGATTGCTGGAATGTTGAATTGGCGTCTAAATTGTTTTTTTTTTTTGAAGTAATAGTATAGACACGTTAGGTTGTCGAGATGCGAGAGTAGTCGTGAGATGAGAGCGAGGTTGTGTATCACTGTCCGTGTGAATATGCGAAGAGTGGTTGATAAGTGACATGGAACATAGAGGATGCGAAAAAGTAGAGATAAAAAGAACATGATTAGAGAATGGTGATGTCTTTTCGTTAGAATATCTGACGTTGGAAGGAAATTATGGAAGTTGTATGACAGGTTGACGGAAAGAGAGTTAACATTCTGAATGACGTTTCATAAAACATGTTTAAGTTGACAGAGACATGTCGAAGCAGGAAGGCCTAATACTGAGAAACGAGAAAAGTGAGGTCTGCTGTCAGTTATAAGTGGCGTGGGTTGCTGTTCTGAAAGAATCCCGATAAATAAGAAGAAGAGTGAAAGATACGGAGGTAAACAAGGTTAGTTAAATGAATGTTGGAGAACGTGTTCCGATAAGTGTGACTAGTTTGATTATCGTCACGATGCAAGAGTGCTAGGAGAGACTTGAGGATAGCTTAGAGTAGTTGTGGTGAGATGTTGGAAAGTAATGATAAGTTAGATAATTGCGTCGGGTAGACGAGAAACTTAAAAGTAGAATTAGTTATTGGTACAGTAGGTAGATGTATTGGTGAGAGGTCTATAGTAAATAGACAAAATTTTTGCTGGTCGTAGTAGAGTGGAGATGCCGTAGTTAACGGTAATGATTAAGAAGTTGTAGTGATGTTTGGTACAAATCCAAGGGAAACAATTGGTGTGCCGAGCCACAGGTTAATTAGGAGATAGATGACGGCTGGTACATTGAGATGACATTGGGATAATCGCCACATTAGTAATAGATAAAGTGAGTGACCTGTAGTTTACAGTGCTTGTTTAAGATAATATTCCAGATATTATGATGTGTTAGGAGTTAGTTTTGTAAAAGATAGAAAATTGTGAGGGGAGAGAATCAATGATAGTACGGTCATTGTTGATTAATGATTTTTTTTGTGGGGAGAACAGATAGTGTTCTAAGTTAAGAAATTGGTCTGTAGTTAACAGATATACATACGTGGCAGTGAAGTGTTTTGTTTTCTCGGTTATAGAAATAGTGGAATGACTTGTATAAATAGATATGTGTTACATTAGCTCATATAGGAGGCCAATGTTGATGGGCCACTGTACGTAGTTAATTTTAAGGGAGTTATATTTTTTTTGGAAACCTTCTCTTTAGTGAGAAGACAGTTGTTTTATTGAATCTGAGTTTTAATGCCTCATATATAATATGTTTTTTTGCTTGATTTGGTCCTGTAAAATGATTGTTATTATTTTAGAATAGGATTATTGTGTTCTTAGACTTTTGCGTACAAACTATTGGTCCGTAAAAGAGACCAATAGTATTAGGTAACAATAGATTAGGATGTATGTTGTATTATTTTAATATATGTTTTTCTTTGAATGAGTTAATACCTTTAATTGATATGAGGGGAAACATAAATGATGTTAAAAAAAAACTTGGGGGGGGGGGGGGGGGGGGGTATGATATTCTGTTGTGATTTTATTTCGCTGTTTTGTATGTTAAATAGTAGTTAATTAAGTTATGTTTAATTTACATGGTTTTGTCTAGAATAAAGACAATACATGGGGCTTTAATTAGGACCCTTCGTTCAGAAAATAGTAATAAACTACTGTGGACTAGTAGAGAGACACATCATCTTTGTGAATAATGTGTTCATGGGTATATTATATTGCTGTGATAATCAGCATAATGAGGTTGATATGGTTATGAACTAGTGGAAACATATACCGGGGATGGTTATGGGAAAGTTTAGAGTGACACTAAAGTCAGCATTGATTGGAAATACATGGATTGGAAGCCATATGGGGGAAGAAAAGATTAATGAATATAGCAGTGGGGTAAATGAGGGGAAAGTTTTGAACATAGTTTCCATGGGGTCAGAAAAGCCATGATATACACGGGATTGCTGGTTTGTAGAATAAGAAGATTACCCCAGACAAATAGTAAACATGAATTGAATCCATGTTTGAGTAGACACTGTGGATAGCAGTACAATAGTAAAGGGTTGTAAGTGTGAGAAATGAACATAGTGGAGACATAATGACATGGGGTTTTTGAGGGTCCGTGATATATGGACTGAGATAAAGTTGATTGCAAGCAGTCACAGACAGGAGTTAGGGGTAGTATATTGTTGCTGTTGATAACGGCATAAGTGGAGGTTTTAATAGATATGCCCATAATAAATGGACAGTAAGGGGTCGCTGAAACTTTCGGCGAGAGAATTCTGAGTGAGGTATAGGAGAAGATTAGTTATGTGAGGTGATGTGTATAATGTTGGAGGAGGTCTTAAGGGATAATGGACCTTTTTAATTGTGTCCTCGGGATGTGTTTGTGGTTAACATTACAATGTGAGGTTGAGGTAAGGTTCAGAGCTATAAAATTGGTAGTGTCTGTAATATATAGACACTTGGAAGTGAATAATATTTTTGATGCTGTAGATAGCAGCGTAAACGGTTACCATAATGAGTGGTACTATAGGAGATATAATTATTTTAGACTTTATTACATAAAGTCTCAAATGACATAGGGGGGTAAAGGTGTGTGATTTAGGTGAGTGTGGTTTTGTAAAGGAGTGTGGTTTGGGTGACTGTGGTTTTTTTTTTAGAGTTCTACTTCTTTGAATCTCCGGTGCGCACCGATTCTTTGTCTTTCTATCGTGTGAGAGTGATTTCAGGTTGATTAAAAGTGGAGAATTAGTGGGGTTGGTGATGACAATAGGGAGTTGGTATCAGAAGAGTACAGCGTTTGAAATTTTAAGCGGATTGCTTATGAAGAGAAGAAGAAGTATTTAAGAAGACGTGTTATGATGTATTGTATAAAGTTGAGATTTAAATGTTATTAAGGATATGTAAATATGTTATGTTTTTTTGAAGGGCCAGAAACGAAGAAGAAGTGGGTTGATATATGGCAGGGGAAAGAGTTACGAATAGATTGTTTTACTTAAAATAAAGTTGGTTTGGGGAAGATTAGAGGAGCTGTGGGAAGTAAGGAAAGAGAGGGAATAGAGTAGGGGGATTGGGAGTAAAGACTTTTTAAGGGAAAAAGTCTTTAGAAAAACATAGGAAGGTGTAGCAGTAAGTGTATATGGGGTGGGCAAAACTACAGCACGCTTGAGCATCAGGGTAGAATGGGAAGAAGGATGCTCAAGTCGTGACGTAGTTTGTGGTTACGGATCAGTTAACATCGGGGACTAGAGAAGAGATGGACGTATGATTTAACTGAGCAACATCTGGCTTGATTCTGAATAAAGTAACATGAAGCTGGAACCGTCTTGGAGTTGTTGATAGTCCATCGTCCCTTCTCTGTACTGTTACATAATTTTAGTGGCGGATTGTTGTGTTGCATTCAGGCAGAGGCCTTATGCATGAATGCCTGTCGGTGCTGTTGGTTTGTCAGACCTGCTGTCTGTTCCATTTTTCACATGGGACAGTAAGGAGCATTTTGTGTGATATTTGCAGGCACAGGAACGGTGCATTATGGGAATCGTCACTAACGACTAACGACCCAAAAAAAAAAAAAAAAACAATTTACCCAATTGCAAAGTGAATTTAGCCAATCTGAAACAAGTCAATGTAGTTAAGTATTTTGGGTACTTTAACAAGAGCAGATGAAGATGTATTAAGGAAGTTAAATGTTGAATAGTCCAATCAAACGCAGCTTTTGTCAAGAGGAAGAATATTATCTAAAATTTATCTTTGTCAATCGAGGTGCGAGAAAGATTGTTTAAGAGCTATCGTGAGCCAGTCCTGTTGTACGGAGTTATCTTGGGCCAATTCTGATGTACGGATGTGAGCCTAGGACCGTTAGCAGGCAAACGAGGAATTGGGTGGAAGCTGCGGAAATGTGGTTTTACATAAGAAAGATGAGAGTACCGTGGAAGAATAAAATAGTAAATTAAGACATCTTGAAAGAAGTTACTGGCCATTTTGATATTATAACATGAAAGAACATTATCAGAAATGATTCTCAGCAGGAGATCATGATCGTCGACGCCGCGCGACAAGGGCTATCGGAAGCAGAAGGATGATTCCTAAATTCGCCTGTTAATGTTCAGATTTCCTAGAGCAAGCCTCCATCTTTTCTTGCAAGTGGAGATGTTATAGTTTAATTACAAATAGTAGTTGTAGCTGTTGTTGTAATAGTAGTAGTAGTAATTGTTGTTGTTGTTGTTGTTCTTCTTCTTCTTGTAATTCTAGTAGTAGTTGAAGTAGTAGTAGAAGTAGCTGTAGTTGTAGTATTTATAGTAGTAATTGTAGTTGCAGTAGTTGTATTGGCTGTAGTTGTAGTTGAGATAGTTGTTCTAGTTGTAGTAGTAGTTGTTGTTATAGCAGCCGCAGCAGCAGCAGCAGTAGCAGCAGTTTCAGTTTCAGTATTAGTAGTATTACAAACGCGATCCCCTAGTTTACCTTGGGCAAACATAATGAGTTATGAGCTAAGAACTGACATCACTGCACTCAGGACATTCCCATATGCGCTCCGTCCCCTTGTTCAACAACCAGCAAAGAGTCACACTACTACTCGTTCCCATCGCTATCTGACTGAAAGTTCTCCTGGTCTTCCCTCTCCATTTTGAGATTCGTCCAGAACCCCTGCCGATCTCATGCCATGTCATCTTCTCCACATACGGGTGCTCTGTCAGCTCCGCCGCTTTCTCCACCTGATCCCACAGGCGCACGACCACCTCTCCCTTGTCCACGGGTAATCTACCATCAAGAGGTACATTCCCTGCTAGCCTATCAGCCTGTTCATTCCCCCCGAATAACAAGGGCAGAAAATCCATACAATTCTCACAATCATTGACCTCTGAAGC